>JAUESH010000036.1:5367251-5377827 GCA_032275165.1 Synergus magnus
AAAAGATTTTGTGGAATTTTAAAGGATTACATGAAATTTCAACAGGTTTCTAGGAATTTTGTGATATTTTCAGAAATTTTAAGGGATTTTAGAGTTTTTGTGAAATTCAAAGTATTTTAAATAATTTTAAAGGAAAGTAGTAAAAATTTAAGGGATTTCGTGGAATATTAAGAAATTTGAAGGGATTTCATAGAATTTTAAGAAATTCTAAGGGATTTCATGAAATTTTAAGTGATTTTAAAAGTTATCGTGGAATTCTAAGAAATTTTAAGGCGTTTCTGGGTATTTCAAGGAATTTTAAGAAATTTCTAAGGATTTCGTGATATTTTTATGCATGTCAAGACGTTTCTATTAATTATAAAGATTTTTACAAATTTTAAGTGCTTGTAAAGTTTTTCGCGGAATTTTAAAGGATTTTAAGAGATTTTCATATTTTTGAGAAAAATCGGCGTCTAATAGGTTTAAAAACTCTAAAATGACCTTTTCCTTTAAAAAAATAACTTATAGTGACTGTGTCTTAAGAAAGTGACTTATAGTGACTTGCATGAAAAAAGTGACTAAAAGTGACTTAAGTGCACGTGTGGCAGCCCTGAATATTTTCAATATCTAGGAATTTCCAGGAATTTATAATCAGATCACCTATATGTTTTTATTGACTTTTATCCCGTTCACTTCTTAAAAACTTGCAGCTTTAATTCCTTTTATGAACAATATATGTTAATAATTTTAATTTTTTCTGGAGGACAATTACCTACAAGTAAAGTAGCTCTGAAATGTGAAAATGATGTTGACACTTGAGAGGATGTCGATATTGTCTCTAATGCTAATATAATAACAGTGTTGAAATCGAATTATCGACTTCTCCTCTGAGCAAGGATCCTCCTCTAATTTCCACCATCGAGCCCAGTAAAAAACCTTACTTTTCTCATTTCCTCTATAATCACCTTTACTCCTTGGGACTCCATCTCATCCGAAGTAGGTAAATGAGCTGCTCTTGGTAGTAAGTAGTTCGATCTTCGGAGAGATAGCTAAGCAGATAGATAGCAACTGCAGCGAGTGTATTTAAAGGGCGAAAAGCGATCGCTTCATAAGTCAACGCCAATCAGTGGCGCGACCAAGGCCTTCGTGAAAGATCTGGAAAGGGAGGCGGTCAATCGAACAAGAGGGACTTCAGGATGTGCATAAGAGAGCAGGACTTTTATTTGTTTGAAAAGAAGGGAAGCAATACTGAAAAAAAGAAAACAACTGAAGAAAGAGAGAGAAAGAAGAAGAATGAAGGATATAGAGGGGAATGTAAGGAGTATAAAGAGAGAGAGAGAAAAGAATGTTAGTGGAATAAAGATAGAGGAAAAAAGCAAGAGAGGAAGAGCTTAAAGAAGAGGGAAAAGGATGGTGGAAGATGGAAGGAGAAAAGGGCGGATATAATGGGACAAAGCTTTGAATCTCGAGACGCGCCGCCTGCCTTCGCTATCGGCGATCTGCTGCATCGTATGCAAATCTTCCTCCTTATAAATACATCAGCATCCACGGATCTTAGGTGCCTAGCTTCTTCCAACCCTTTCCTCTCCTCCCTCCACGAATCTCGATCTTCTTCTTCTTCTTCTTCTTCTTCTGTTGCTGCTGCTCCGTCTTCTCCACCTACCGAAGACTGTCACGCATCAGGAGTGATACACTGAGCATCATCCCTGGTTCGGGCAGAAAAAAAAAGGAGAGAAGAGAAAAAGAGTAAAAAGAAGAAACGTGAGAAACGCCAAGGAAGATTTGAGAGAATTGAATCTGTTTTTCGAGAAACGCTGTCAGGGAAAACAAGGCTCGAAAAAGATTAAAACGTTGAAGAGGTGCTGCAGAAGGGAAAGAAGAAGTGCGGTAGTTTCTGGTTCTAATCTCAAAACTCAATCTCCCCATTTTACTCAACAAATATTAGAATTCGAAATAGACATGGCTATAGAGTGGAAAAATGTTTATTACTAATACTTTTGGCGTGAATCGAGGAATTAGAAATATTAAAGAGAAAGTTTTAAAGATGATTGATTAAGCTATAATAAAATTATTGTTATTATAAGACTACATTTCTGCTAAAACCTGTATAAATGAAAATTAGATTTTCAATTTATCATTAGAATGTAATGAGAATTCAGGGTTTATTTATTATTTCCATAAAATGAAGAGAAAAGACAGGAGCAAAATATATTAACAGAGATGGCCCGTGTCTTAAATCCTCTGGTACATGCGGTGATTGGCCCACTAGGGGATTTGTCATGGCACGTGCTATATTTTCTCTTCTGTAATTCGGGCCACGTGCGTCCGTATATCGCTTCGATAATGCCGTTTAACGATTGGACGCTTCGCTTTTGAATGTGACTCAGCACTCAATGAAATCTGATGTATTTATCGCGACAAAATCTAGCTGTCTCTTATTTCAATTTTCCAGAAACGATTCCAATTTCAAATGAAAAATTGTGAACTAGTATTCCCAGAGCCTCAAAAAATCATAATTATCGTTCTCAATTCTTTTGACAATATTTTTTTTCAATCTCAAATGATTTTTATACATCGCATTTCTCTTTTTACCACCCAAAATAATTCTCTGATCCAGAATCTCATGAACTGACCCCATTCGACCTCCTAATCTCCTTTCGCTCTTGGAAGCCAAGATCGGATTTTAGATTCTTCCGAAGGGAGGTCACGCTCCTCTTTTTAGTTCCCGGTCAATTAAGGGGCGGCTAATTAACGGATAATTAACGGCTAACACTGCCGCGAAGGAGACGTCGGCATCGCTGTATAGACGCGGATTCTCTGTGGTCTTTGAGCAGCACCCAATGCTAAAACTCCTCTTGGCGGTGTCCTTCCTTTCGTTGCTCTCGTATCTCCGACTCGAAGGATTCGATCGCCGAGTTGCCCCCCTTTACCTTCTTTAGTCTTGACTCCTCGCGAACGTTCTCTTCCTTCAAGTCCCTCCAAGTCCAATCCCTGTGGCTCCACCGGGGAGCAGTGGCATTGTTAATTGTTTGATCGACAAGATTACGCCGCGTCCTACATGTCCAGTGTCTCCTTGAGAGCCCCAGTACCCACTGTCCACCCCCTTGAGCTTTACTCCAGGTGCTTTTTTTATCGGCGGCTCTTTTCGATCGCCAGACCGCGGCGTGTCGTTGATACTCCGCCTTTAATCCCCGGTCTCATCGTACATGGACCGTCGAGGACGATCAATGAGTTCACTCTCAGCAATCTAGAATCAAGGTGCTGAGAAAAGATGCAAAACTCAAGATGAGCGAAAGAAAAAAGAGGATCACAAACATTTTTTTTTCTATAATTTGTTGGGTCTAGAGAAAATGCTCTTCCTATTTTTTAGGAGGCCCCCCATTCCTCTATGCCTCCGAACACTCTTTATTCCCTGGAACTGCCCCTATTCTTGGGAAACTTCCCCTATCCCTCAAAACGTGCTCCCAATATCCTACCAAACTCCCTCCACGCCCCCGGAACTTCCACTTTTCCACGGAACTACCCCTATCCTCCGGAACTACTCCCATTCCATGAAACTTCCCCTATTTCATGGAACTATCTATATCCCGTGAAACTACTCCCTTCCTCCGGAGCTCCCCCTATCTTCGGAGCTGGTATTATACATGGAACATCCCCTATCCGACGAAACTACCCCTATTCTCCAACTATCCCATGGAACTTCCAGTATTATACAAAATTTCCCTTTACGGAACTAGGGAACTACTCCTATTTTCATAACTGCCACTATTTCATGGAATTCCCCCCTCGGAACTTCCCCTATTTTCATAGCTGAAACTATTTCATGGAATTTCACATCGGAACTTCCCCTATACTCCGGAAATTGTCCTAGTTCATGAAACTTCCCCTATTTTATGGAACTATCACTATTCCGCGAAACTACCCCATCCTACGGAACTTCCCCTATCTTTGGAAATGCTGCTTTTCATGAAAATTCCCCTATCCGACGAAACTTCCCTTATTCTCCAACTATTCCATGGAACTCTCAGTATTTTACAAAATTTCCTTTTGCGGAAGTATGGAACTCTTTCCATCTTCGGAACTGCAGCTATTTAATAGAACTCCCCCTACTCTACAGAAATACCCCTATTATTCCATTATTCCCGGTAACTCCCGCGTATTACTTCGGCAATCAATTCTTTCTTCGAGACCCCCCTATTCCACGGAACTATCTTTATCCCGGGAAACTGTCCCCATCTCACAGAACTCCCCCTATCTTCGGAACTGCTACTATTCATTGAACTCCTCATATCCGAACAGAACTATCCTTATTCTCCAATTATCCCAAGGAACTTCCTGTATTCTACAAAACTTCCCTTTACGAACTACCGAACTCTTACTATTTTCGTAACTGTAACTATTTCATGGAATTTACTCTCGGAACTTCCCCTATTCTCCAGAAATTCTCCTATTCCATGAAACTTCTCCTGTTCCATGAAACTTCCCCTATTCCATGAAACTTACCCTATTTCATGGAACTATATCTATCCCGTGAAACTATCCCCCAACCTACGGAACTCCGCCTATATTCGGGACTGATGCTATTCGTGGAACTCCCTCTATCCGACAGAACTACTCCTATTTTCGATCTATCCCATGGAACTTCTCCCATCCTACAGAACTCCCTCTATTGAGCGGAACTACCCCCTAATCCCCCTACCAGAAGAAACTACCCCTAATATCCCTCCCACCCCCACCCCCTAACGGACGGACTGCCTCTAATCTCCTACGCAACTCCCCCTATAAAGTGTTTCCTTCCTAGTGACCCCCCTATCCTACGGAACTCCCCCATCTCTCAATTTCAGGGAATTAGAGGGTCCCAGGTGAATTTATATTCTCATAACAAAGAAACCTCCCAATAAATGCTTCGGTAAAATTCATTGAGAGATCTGAATGATTAATTAAGATAAATGTTAAGAATAGTTCACAAAACTTCTTTTTGTAGGCATATGCCGCCTTCTTTGACTTTTATTTATAATTCCGTTTTTTTCTCTCCTCGCCTTTATTTCAAGCGAAGCTACATTTCTTTTCACTAAACCAAGAATAGTATTATTAGTAATCCACCTCCACCTCTCGTGCACGAGGTTCCTCTAATTGACTCAGAATTTAATTGCCCGCCTAGACTTCCTTCCCTTCAAAAAGTCGCGCCAACTGCAAAAGCACCCAGAATCTCTCCCCTCGACCCCCAAGAGTGGCGTAGCTCGTTAAACAAATTTAATATTCTCTTCCGACTAAAGTTCCTCATCCCTTCTTCCCGAAACCCCGGTGTTCTCTCGGGGTGAAAACTTCGCGGAAACTTGCGATCCTCGCGCGTCAGCCCGGAAGGCTCATCAAATTCCGTTACGCCACGAGGGTGGGTCCCATAGTGCTCCGGCTTTTCTCTCCATCATTCCTACCCCCATCCTTACCTCCTTTATTTCCTTGTACTTTCTTACATCCCGCTTCAGGGCCCCCCTTTAGAAGCAGCATTTTCGCTTTAGATTTAGCAAGAGGCAAAGTGGCTAACTACCCCGAGCAACACCTGGGACCCCCGCTATCCCGGAACCACTGACTTCCGGGGGTTGGCTGTTGGGGTGGTTTAAGGGGAAGGGCTGGATTCTCGTGAGGACGCTAGTAGGTCGGAAGGCGCTGGGTGCGGGTAATGCCGAAGACTAGACTTAGGAAGCGGCGTCGTCGTCGAGACGCCGTAACTTCTACCGATTCTCCTCCTCCTCCTCCACCTGCCTAACCCACCTCCTTGAAACCCCCAACTCCAAACCTATCTAGACCTCACTTGGTAGCTCCGTAGCAAGGTGATGCCACAGCTTGAGGTTATGCTTGTAACTTTGCCGAGGGCGACACCTTGTTTCGCTAAGATGTGAGTACTATCTATGAGTATGTGGTGCACCTTCTATTATAGTGTACAGAGTATATATAGAGAATTTTAGACGCTTTATCCGGCCATGTCCTGTCCCAACGTATCCCATCCTTGCCTCTCGTGCAGACTTCATCTTAGCACCCAGGATGCCGCTCGCCACCTTGAAAGTTATCGCCCGTAAGGGTGGCCCTGAAATTACTGCAAATTGGTCACGTAGATCAGTGATAGGAGAGGAAATTACTAGAGAATTCGAATTTTTAAGGCAGTAGATTGAGAAGAGTAATTGATGGTAGAAAATAAAGGTTGGTGAAGGTGAAGAAATTTAGAGGTTATTTTCAAAGGTGAAACTTATGATTTAAACAGTTTTCAGCATTTTTTACGTGGATCAGGAGATCGTAAAAATAGTTTATAAAATCTAATTATGATAATTTTTACTCACTTCAAACACTGATTCAATAAGTAGAATAGAGTCACTAAGTGATGTTATTAAAAGTTTTTACTGATTCAAATTTAGAAAGAATATTTGTTGTAATATCTACTCAGGGTAAAAATATATGAAAAAAAATTTCTAGTCATTTCTGAATTTATATAATTTTTATCTAGGCATTCCAATTTTTAACTTCAATTTTATAAATATAGACAATTTAAAATTGGAAGTACTTTTTGGCGCCCTAATTTTAAAATTCACTTCTTTCGTCTTAAAGAGGGTACTGACGGATAGAGGGAGTTCCGTGAGATAGGGGGAATTCCAAAGGGTCACGAGAGAGAATATAAAGTTCCGTGGGATAGGGGGAATCCCAGGGGATATGGTTAGTTTCGTGGTACTGGGATAATCTTGAATATAGGGAAAATTTCCGTGGCACAGGGGATAATGAGAGATAGAGGGATCTCCGAGAGATAGGGGGAGTCCCACAGGATAGGGGCAGTTTCGCCAGTCAAGAAGAGTTCTGTGGGATTGTAGAATTCCAAATAATAGAGGGAGTTTTGTGATGCAGGGGTAGTTTCGTGGGATAGGGTCCGTCCTTAGAGATAGAGGGAGTTCTATAGGATAGGGATAGTTCTATAGAAGCAGTCCCGAGGGATAGAGAGAGCTCCGCAGGACAGGGGAAATCCCACAGAATGGGGGATAGTTCCGAAGGTTAGGGAGAGTTCCGTGGGATTGTGGAATCCCTAGTAATAGAGGGAATTCCACGAGGTTGGGGTAGTTCTGCGGGATAGGGTTATTCCTTAGAGACAGAGGGAGTTCCACGGGATAGGGATAGTTCCGTCAGATAGAAGCAGTTCTGAAGGATAGGGAGAGCTCCGCGGGATCGGGGGAGTCCCACAGCTTAGGGGGAGTCCCAAGGGATAGGGAGAGTTCCGAAGTTTAGGGAGATTTCCGAGAGTCAGAGAGTTCAATGGGATATATAGAGTTGTCTGGGGTAGGGGGATACTTGATAAGTTATAATTGAGAGGGGATAATTGAGAGAGTTCCGTGGGGTACGTATACGAATGGGAAACTCTCCCCTCTCCTTTATCCCGAGTGATAAAGGGATCTCCGCAAAAGGATAGGAGAAGGCTCACGTTATAGGGGAAGTTCCGAAGGTTAATAAGAGTTCCCTGGGATACTGAGAGTTTCGTGGGATAGCAAGAATTCCGTAGTACAGGGGGATCCCGAGTAATAGGGGAATATTCACGAAGTAGGGGTAGTTCCGTGAGATAGGAGCAGTCCCGAAGGATAGAGAGAGCTCCGAGGGATCGAGGGAGTCCCACGGGATAGGGGGAGTTTCGAAAGTTAGGGAGAGTTCCTTGGAATTCTGCGAATTCCATCGGATAGAAAGAGTTTCGTCGGATAAGGGGATCTCGAGTAATTGAGAGAGTTCCGCGGGTTAGGGGTAATACCGTGAAATAGGGGGAGTTCCGAGGGATCAAGGGAGTTCCGCGGGATAGGAAGAGATTCATGAGAAAGAGGGAGTTCAGAAAGTTAGAAAGAGTTCCGTGGGATTCTGACGGTTGCGTCGGTTAGAGATAGTTCCATGGTATATGGGAATCCCGAGTAATAGGGGGAGTTCCGCGAAGTAGGGGTAGTTCCGTGAGATAGGAGTAGTTCCGTGGGATAGGAATAGTCCTTAGAAATATAGCCCCACGGAATAGGGGGAATTCCGAAGGTTAGGAAAAGTTTCTAATTGAGAAATTGTGGGAATTCCAAGGAATAGAGAATTTTCGTGTTGTAGAAGAATTCCAAGGGATGGAAAGAGTTCCGTGGGATAAGGTGATCCTGAGTAAAAGAAGGAGTTCCGTGAGGTAGGGGTAGTTCCGTGGGATAGGAGCAGTCCTTGGAAATATAGGGAGTTCCGAGCAATAGAGAGAGTTCTGATGAATAGGTATAGATAATATCGCGAGATAGAAGTCCCAGGGGATAGGGGGAGTTCCATGGGATAAGTGGGTCCCGAGTAGAGGGAAATCCTTGTGTTAGTCACAGTTCCGCGTGATAGGGTGACATCTTTGTAACAGAAATAGTTTCCTGCGAAAGGGAAAGTTCCATGCGATAATGGGAGTTCCGTGGGATTTGGGGGATCGCGAGAAGCATCTATCTAAAAAAAGAAACGTTGATCATGAAACAATGAGAATAATCCACATACTTCGGTTTGAAAGGGATATATTTCACTCGATCGTTTGAGCAAAAGAAAGAACGGAAGCAGCTGCCGGGGGCTCGGGACATAAACGATAAACGATAAGTGGGAGTGCAGCGGCGATCTAGCTTGCAGCACCTGGGTCTTCTAAATCCTGACTACGTCACTGGCTCGTTGAGGGAAAAAAGCGAAGAGGAGATATCTTCATCTGTATCAATTACTCAGCGATTAGATGGATGAAGATACGTCGTAGGCCCTGTGTGTGTCGTTGGGACTCGAAGCGGAGACAGTTCGAAAGGAAGCGAGAGCCCGGATGAGGCAGTAGGGTGGTGTGATTGACAACGACGCCATTGCGGTGGCAGCCCTGATTCTTGAGTGAATGCTGTCACTCGCCAGATAAGAAAGCAGAAGCCTCGGCAACCTCGCGAATATCTTAATGAGAGAAGCCGACTTCTCCTACTACCCTGTCACCACTTTCTACCCGAAAGAAGAAAGACGTATGTGCTTACTTAATTAATCCAGTTCCGTTTACTCCGTATGTCACTTCCCCTGGTGATACTTCAATCAAGTCGATTTTTATCTCGTAGGAAGGAGGTGCAATCGCTTTTTAATTTCTGGGAGGTCTCGATGGGTAGAACCTTTATTGCTTTTATATTTTGTATCAAATATTTAGTGGTCCATCAATACGGTCAGTAGAAAACTAATGAGACCTCAGGCAAAAATCTCTTTACAATAGAAAATCATAATAATGCTATGGAATTTGTATTTTATTTTTATGAGGAATAGTTCCCCTTTGCTCATAATTAAATTATTCTGGTAATTTGGGTGGGAGTAATGAGTACCCTTTTTTCCTTTCCATATAAAGATGAGGGGAAGAAATTTGAGTTCCGAGGGAGAGAGGGTGTCTCGAGGGATAGGGTTGTCTCGACTTCTTGCAAAATAGGGGAAGTTACGTAAAATAGAGAAGTTCAGTGGTATATAGGATCTTGAGAAAATCTCATAGGATAGGGAGAGTTCCGGATGATAGTGAGAGTTCCGGATAATATAGGGAGAGTTCGGTGAACAGGGGGAGTTTCGGAAGAATGGGAGAGATAGAGAGTGTTCCATAGGACAGGAGGAAGTCTTTAGGGATAGAGGAAGTTCCGTAGGATAGGGGGAAATCCGGAGTTCCGGAGGACAGAGGGAGTTCCGTGGATAGAGGGTGTTCCGGCGAAATAGGATGAGTTCCGAGAGATAGGGGGAGTTCTACAGGATAATGGAAAATTTGTCAACTGATGGAGGGAGTTGGATAAGGCGAGTTTCGTAGGATAGGAGAATTTTCGTGGGATAGGAAGACTTCCGTGGGATGTTGGGAGTTCCGAGAAAAGAAGTGAGTGTCGCGGTATGGGGTGAACTTTCAGGAAGAATATGGGATACGAGGATTCCGGTGAGTTCCATCGAAGAGAAGTTCTGAATGATTGGGAAAGTTCCGAGGGAAGGATTGAGTTCCGAAGGAGTGGGGGGAGTTTCATAGAATATTGGGAGCAGGCCACGAGTTAAAGGGGGAGTTTGGTAAGATAGGGGCAGTTCCGTGGAATTGACGGGTTTCAAGAGAAAGAGGGGTGATAACTGGGCCTAAAACGGGGTGAGGACTAGGGGTAAATTGAAAAGGGGGTGGTAGGGATGGTGGGGGGTCTTCTTTTCATTTGAAAATGTCTCACACAAACTTGTGCCGGCAGGCACATCTTCATCATTCATTAGATATCCCAAACCTGGTACCAGAAGGTAATAAACATTTCTTTTTGGAGTAGATCACTTCCTTGTGGACGCATGCGATTCAATTCGTATAAATAAAGTTGGCAAGGAGCAAACTGCAATCGTGCACGCCTACGAAACTTCCATAATGGCGCAACGATTTCGTAGCGTCGAGCATGCAGGGCTAGAAGGCATTGTGGCTCGGCATAATGATTGCGTGTTTCGGAACAGTGAGGTGGTTCTCAGAGGGGGGACCGCGGCTGTCGAGTGTTGACGTAGGGGCGGCTCGGGGTGGTACCGAAAACCTGCCACTTCTTCTTTAATACCTTACACCCTATACCAATTTAATGTAATT
>JAUESH010000036.1:5385407-5398404 GCA_032275165.1 Synergus magnus
GCAGTGCATTGAGCACAATTCCTTGTTGACATTTATTATCTAGCGACCTTGGCATCCACTTGAAACTTGATGCTTCAGCATGTCTAGACTCACTTGAGTAGAGTTTTAATCGTTTAGCATGGAAGCAGTACTTAGGCAGCAATCTGACTGAAAAGCTGATGTACACAATTTGATATCATATTTGATTCTATCTTTGATATTGATATTAATGTAAGGAAAAAATGTTGGTAATTTTTTATTAGAAATGTGCAGTGCTGTGAATTTGAAGTGATTTGAAAATATCACTCTTTTTGTCTATCGGAGACATGTAAGTAAATGTTGCACTCCCACGAAAAAGTCAACTGCTCTACCAAAAAGGGCAGTAGCTGCCCCACAGAGGGAGAGCAGCGTGCCCAAATGAAAGTCGCGCAACTCTCCTCCGTTTAACGCAGCATCTCTGCTAGTAAGGACAGCAATTGCACCAAACTTTTTTTACGTGTAAGAAAGATTTTATCAGCCTTTAGGAAAAGAAGATAACAGAGTTGACTCTTTGATAAAATCAGTAAAGGAAGCACGATCTCAATGCTTACATCCAGGTTTAAGTACGGATTTTGCAATTGCAAAAGAGATATTAGGAACTTCAGAGCGAGATGTTTTTTCGTAACTATAAACAAATACGTTGACTTGTAAGAAATACTCTAACAAAACAGCAACATCAGTATCACTACCATTATTATTGTTTTTATACTCAGCACATACAACATTTAAATTTACTGTAAATTATTCTTTAATATATCTTGGAAATTTTTCTATTATAGGTATGTATTTGTAAAATTCATAAATACTCCGAAATGATTTTGAATTCATCGCATTGAATACATAATTTCGACTTTGTGGTCCATAAAGTTTACTAATTGCTAAATCCATTTAGAAAATTCTTAGGTATTCTTTACGTGATAAACAATGGAGAAGAATCAAACTCAACTAAACGAAAATCCTAAAAAAAATGCTAACTTTCTTTCCATTTTGACGTTTGCGTAAGTCAATAAAAATCTTTTTTATTTATTTACAAGATTTCTTAAAGAAAATAGCACTTATTGCAAATTTCTTTATGATAAAAAAAATTAAATTACCATTATTTTTCAGATGGATATTCAAGATATTTCATTTGGGTTACACTAAAAAGGAATTAGAATACTCCGACCTGTATGCTATCCTTCCTGAATTTGAAACTGAATTCTTAGGAAATCGTATAGAAAAAAAAAGAAACAGTTTTAACAAACCTGGACTTATGAAAGTACTTTTATGTACTTTTGCCAAAGAATTTACTTTCAACTTCTTGTGCATGACGATGGGAAAAATAGTTCTACGGTATAGAACTTAAAATATAAATTACTTTAAAGGGAAAATAAAATACATTTAAAGTAAAAATCGAAAAATGATTAAAATATTTTTTTTTACATTTCAGAGCTATCGAACCCTTTTTATTGGTTAAAGTCTTAAGTTATTTCAATAAGGAGAGCAATATGTCAAAAAATGAAGCCTTCTATTGGGCTTCTGGACTTGTAGTACTTAAAATTATTATGAGCATTTTTGTTCACCAATACTACATGATACAAGCTCTTACTGCAATGAAAGTGAAAGTGGCCTGCTTCTCTCTTATTTACAGAAAAATTTTAAAATTGTCGAAAAGTTTAGTGGAAGATGAAAAGGCCGGTCTGGTGAGATCTCCATAATACTACATTGGGCTGAAGTTCCAGATGTTTACACAGATGAATTTTTTTTTCTTCACAGATTCACACTAAAAAAATTGGTTTCTTCACAATAATTTGCTTATTACAACAGAAAGCATGGAAAATGTTTTTGCAAATAATATTTTTAGTTGTTGATAAGAAATCTTTGATGAAAAAAAAATTCGTCTGTGTAGACTTCTGAAGCTTCAGCCCAATTAATGCTACACTGAATGGGTAAAGAAGAACACGGTTGTAAATGTAATCATTTCTTTGTGTATAGATAGTCAATCTCTTTCCTGACGACGTCTCAAATATAGAACGGTTTAGTATTTACGGCTACTATCTGTTGCTTTGTCCAATTCAAATTATAATATTCACATTCATCATTTACTGGGAATTGGGTGTAGCCGCCATTGCAGGCATGCCAATTTTTCTACTGACGATTCCTCTTCAAAGTAATTTACTTAATCAAAAAATATTAATATTCTATGAACAGTTTGTTACATCCAGCTTTTTTTTCAGGCTACGTGAGTAACTCGGTAGGTAAATTTCAGAAAAAGACTCTCGAACAAACTGACAAGAGGCTGTCGCTCATGGATGAAATTATCAATGGCATTCAAGTTATTAAAATGTATACCTGGGAAAAACCTTTCTCTGAACTTGTGAACAAAACAAGAAAGTAAGTGTAGCTTATGATGTTCTGATGCAAAATAAATTTAATAAAAATTGTATACCACGTTTTAATAAATCTGTTAGGAAGGAGACACGCTTGGTTAAAAAGATGCTTATTATTAGTGCCATTATGAAATCCTTTCAAGTGTATATACCTCAATTATGCATTTTGGCAACTGTCCTCGCGTACATTGCACTTGACGTTCCTATTTCGACAGCAAGTGTTTACATGATTATCTCGTTCCATGGACAAATTCGAGAAGATTTTTGCTTATGTTTCACTCTCGGTATGTAACATTTTCTATTGTCTTAAACAATTAAAGAGGTATTTCGTTCTGTCACTGCACGTTTGTAAGATACATAAAAATCTTTTACTTGCGATGGCGTATAATAGTATATTTTATACTTCTTGCAGCTTTACAATTACTTAATAAAGCAATGGCCTCCGTAGGACGAATTGACAAATTCTTGAATAGTCAGGACAGAAGACTTGTTATTACTAACCCTGTAGACAAATTTGAAAGCAATATGTACTCAATTAAACTGTTGAATGTTTCTGCAAAATGGTCTCCAGATTCCGAAAGGATGACTTTAAATAATCTGAACTTGTCTTTCAAAATGGGTAAACTGACTGCTATCATTGGTAAAATCGGTTCTGGAAAATCAAGTCTTCTCCAACTTAAAGAAATTCCTGTATTCAACGGGAAAATGAGAATAACAGGAAGGATTTCGTATGCTGCTCAGGAACCTTGGGTTTTTGCGTCCTCTATCAAACAGAACATACTTTTCGGTCAGCCATTCAATGAAGAAAGATACGACAAAGTTATTGATGTTTGTCAACTACAGCAGGACATGGCATCATTTTCGTTTGGAGATGAAACCCTCATTGGAGAAAGAGGGATTAAATTAAGTGGAGGACAACGAGCAAGAATCAATTTAGCACGAGCAGTCTACGCAGAAGCCGATATTTACATATTTGATGATCCTCTTTCCGCTGTTGACAATAACGTTGGAAGACGAATCTTCGAAAATTGCATGTGCAGGTTCTTAGAAGACAAAACCAGAATTCTGGTAACACATCAGCTGCAGTACCTGCAAGATGACGATCACGTAATCATCTTGAGTGATGGATCTGTGCAAAAAGAAGGGATTTACACTCAGATCCGAGAGTCTGATTTGGATATTGTAAAAACATTACAGATAGAAAATCAGGAAAATCGTGAAAAGATGAATGAAAACGTTATAGACACTCAAAGCTCTGAAGATTGCCCCTTGGAAGAAAATGATATACACTTGGAAGAGCAAGAAGTATCGGAATTGAAAAATGTAGCAAAATATTCTAAGGGAGTATTCTGGTCCTATCTGAAAGCAGTGAGAAACGTTTGGATAGTGTTGCTAACAGTTGTACTGGGTTTTACCTACCAAACTTTCTTGACTGGAAGTGATTTTTTTTTGTCACAGTGGATGAATTTAGAAGATGCTGCAAGGACAAATACTAGCCTCAATAGTATGTTCTTTGAAGATTTAGAGCAGCAACGGGAGTGGTATACAGAAGTTTTCGGTATTTTACTAGCCTTGGTTGCATTTTTTGTCTCAGCCTTTTGCTTTATATTTTTCGAAATGTGTGTTAGAGCAGCACAGGGGTTGCATCAATCTATGTTCAATAGAATCATTCGTGCACCCATGTCATTCTTCCATAAAAATCCTTCTGGCACAATTTCAAACAGGTATTGACTCCAATTGTATTATATCTTATTTCCGTTTTTATAATTTCAGTTGTCAGAATTGAGGACATATGCTCCTCATGAAAACTTCTAACATCTATACGATTATTTTTTGTATTTCAGATTCTCAAACGACATGAAAACAATAGATAAAGAATTTCCAGATTATATGGAAGATATTGCTCATGTGACACTTCAATTATTGGCAATATTTGTGTTAACAATTTACTACAGCATTTGGTCTGTGATACCTGGGCTTATTACATGCATTATTTTATACCTTCTTCGCACCATCTATGTTCGTACCAGTCGCAGGATTAAACATTTGGAAGCAGAAAGTAAGCACATAGATATTTTGAAAAACATTATTCTCCTTCTTTTAGAATTCAGCCACACACACATTGCAAATATTTATCATTTTCGCACAGGTAGATCTCCAGTCTTGAACCATGTTAAAGCCACATTTGACGGTTTGATCACCATTCGAGCTCAGAGTGCTACAGACATTCTAAAGAATGAATTCAACAGACATCAAGATCTCAGCAATTCCGCTCAATTCTTATCTGCCTCGGCCGCTCGATGTTTCGGATTTTACGTCGAATTCACGTCCATGTTTTTCATTATGAGCGTCATCTATCTCTTCATAACTTTTAATGATAACATCTTGGTTGGTGAAGCAGGTTTGGTCATAGTGCAGTGCTTTCAGATATGTGAGGGCCTCCAGTGGGCAATGCAGCAAACAGCAGAGCTGCAAAACCAGCTTACGTCTGTTGAGAGAATTCTTGAATATGCAGACGTGGATCAGGAAGCGTCCTTTGAAACAAAACCAGAAAATAAACCCCCGGCTGATTGGCCTTCCACTGGACATGTAAAGTTTAATAATCTGTCCCTAAGTTATCGTCCCGAGGGAACTGCAGTCCTTAAGAATTTAAATTTCGAGATATTACCCAAGGAAAAGATAGGAATTGTGGGACGAACTGGTGCTGGAAAAACATCTTTGATTGCGGCTCTTTTCCGCTTGGCTTATAATACGGAAGGAGATATTTATATTGATAATGTGGAAACAAGCAGTCTCGGACTGCATGATCTCCGATCCAAAATCAGTATTATTCCCCAACAGCCGGTTTTTTTTGCTGGTAGTTTAAGAAGAAATCTCGACCCTTTTGATGAATATCCAGATGAAAAATTATGGGAAGCTATAGAAGAGGTGCAGTTAAGAGATGCTGTACAGACGATGTTGGGAGCTTTGGGTGCAAAAATATCTGATGGAGGTTCTAACTTTAGTGTAGGCCAAAGACAACTTCTTTCTTTAGCTCGCGCTGTTCTCAGAAATAACAAGATTTTGGTGTTGGATGAAGCTACGGCTAATGTAGACCAGGTGACTGATGAATTGATTCAAAGTACGATTAGGAGGAGATTCAGAGATTGCACTGTTTTTATCATTGCACATCGATTGAATACTGTCATGGACTGCGATAAGTTCATAGTTATGGATCAGGGTCGTATTGTGGTATGTAGTTTCTTTCATAATCCAATGTATCCTGAATAATGTAAAAATTTATTTTTTATTACATATTGTGCAGGAATTCGATCATCCATACTTGCTTCTGCAAAATCAAGAGGGATATTTGTATAAGATGGTTCAAAACTATGATATGGCCGATACTCTTAGGAATGCAGCAGGAAAAGTATATTTACATGTCAATGTTTGAAAATATTTTATGTATAAAAAATAGCTATAGCTCTTTCATGTACGCTTTTTGTACCTTCATAATATTTATCAATATAAAATATTTTTCAGAATTATCGTGCTAAGATGGATTAAGACAACAATGGATAAATATCAGAACGTTTAATTTTGCATGCTGAATGTTCCAGGTGATTTTAACTTGCACTAATATGATCTGCAATCTTGGAAGCCTATTGTGGAGAATTAATTTTATATTTACCATCGAATAATTTGATAGTATTTGCTTCTTGCTTTATTTTATACATGTGATATGAGCTTATATTTGTATTAAGTTCCCTATGTGCATTTATGCTATTCTTATTTTACAGAAAAATACATATTTCATTAATCCTACTCTGGTCTTAAAGTATTTTTATTTTTACCACGTTATACCACGTTTATTTATAATCCTATTCTAAAAAGGACATGAATTTCGGCTAACTTCATGCGTCACCTTGCAGCTAACTTCGTGCGTAGTGCGCTAACCTTATTGGTCAATTCATATGGCGCGCGGATTTAAGTTGTCATTTCAGTTCCTAAAGACAAATCACGCGCGCTCAAGGAAAAAAAAACGGGTTGAATCCACTTAATCGCAAATATGACAAGTCACAGAGATGTCCGTATTTCTACACACACTAAAAAATTCATAATCGATCACATCAGGAATTGAAAACGTGCGAAATATAAATCAAGAAATTTTCCGAATCCCTGGAAATCGTTGGTGAAAATCGTTCTGCGAATAAATCCTTATAAATAAGCTAAACAATTTGACGCAATATAGGAAATTCGAGTTGGGGTCGTGCATTCGTGGCGAGGGTGTCACTTGGTTTGCAGAGACGCGAGAACGCATACGTGATGGGGAAGGAGAGGGTGGATTTGTCTAAGGGTAAGGGTGGTTTGGGGGTAAGAGTCGAGGGCGGATCGTGCAACGGTTTCCTCCGTTCTTGGATAGAATCGAAGCCGACTGCATGCGGGCCACGTTTTCCTTATTTATCGTTTCCCGATGCTTATGTTTTACTAGGCCGGGCCGTGTCGCGGTACACGATAAGGCTGCCAAGGGTGGAATCACTGAGGGAACCAATAACGTGATGTATTATACATAATGCATGCCTCGTCCGCCCAACTGCGACTACCTGTATACACTCGCTTTATACACGGGACTCGCTTTTCGAGGTGCTCCAGAGAAACAGAGAGAGCGAAACAGACACACACAGCCAGAGAAAGAGAGTGAACGCTTTAATAATGGATGCCCCGACGCCCGGTGACAAATTTGATTTCGAGACCTCGACAGTCGTAATGAAAACACCGGGCGATGCCATTCCACGCGGAAAAAAAAAATAATCAACTGATGCAAAAGGCCTTGGGGGTTTGTGACGAAAAAAGTGTGATCAGATGAAAAAAGCCTTTGTGATCATTGGATTCGGGGGATTCCAAAGTAGATGAAACTGTTCAAGTAAATGATTTTTTTTCGTCACTCTTCAGAACAGGGACTTTAAATTACTTCAGGATATTTAAGAGACGTCAGGAAACTTCCTTAACTTCAGGAAATATCAGACACTTCATCAGCTCATACTATTTTAGTTTCTTCAAAATACTTCAGCTTATTCAACTTCAGTCAGTTGACATCTTAGGGTGTCCGAATTGAGATAAACTTCCTCTCCATAAACTTCTTTAGGAAAGAAACAAGAAGAAATAGAGATCGCTGTAAGATGGCCGGATAAACAGAGATTGGCTAGACTGGGATAATATCCGACATAATTAACTTTATCGGCGAGGGGATTCTCCGCACCATTTCAAATCTGCACAAATCCTCAAAGAAACGAATGATACAGACTCCTTTATTAGCTTAGTTTTTTTTGTTCTTCACTTCTCTTCTTTTTATTTTCTTCTTCGATGTATAAACTAAAATCCTGTCTAAAAAGTTCAGCCAATAAATCCGAATAAACTTTGAACAAAGATTATAAGCGATGATAATACTTCTTTAATAATATAAAATTGAACAGGTCCATTTTTACAGAAAACGAAAATTTCATTCCTCTGGCTTTGCCGCTTCCTTACTGGTCATTAACGCTTCGATTTTATAATCATCGCCCCTCGTCGGGAGCGGGTCAATGAATCGCAGTTCGCCTCGGGAAGCACCGCGTGTGCAACCTGCAATCGCGATTTCCTCGTCCTTTTATCTAAACATGAAATATACTCGGCGTTTAACCCACGCTCTCGACTCAGATACATCACCCAGTTCGATTACTCGCATCAATTATTTATATCGACTGACATCGAGTCGCCATGCTAGATTGTCGGCAAGTCTGTCGATAACACTTTCATTTATTTATTCGTCGTTAATTCGCCCGTGAGATGATGGAACAAAGTCCTTGACAATTTTTAGTGGTCAACACATTTTTTATTGCAGCCAGAGAGGAAAAGCTCGATTTCCGAAGCATTGTCTCTACACGAGTAGCAATCACTCAAATGGCTTTAAAAAAGAACTGAAAACTGTTTTCTAATAACTTGGAATTACACGCTGATTGTAAGTTAATATTTAACAAAATGTAATAAGAAATCTCGTGTTGAAAACTCACTTTCAAATCACTTGCAAATCGAATTAACTTTGTTTTCGGAAATTCGAAAACACAGTAGCGTTCAGGGCCACTTTTTCTTCTTTTTGGCCCATTTCCGGCCATTTTTCTTTTTTTTTTTCAGCCCTTCCGAGCAGGAGGGACCATCAGATTGTGCCTCAAGGAAATTGAAACATCCAGCGTCTCGAGGCAAAAGCGAAACCATGATTTAGGGAACGCTTTGAGTTATGTGTTCTCCTATATTAAAGTATTTTGAATGCAAAGCTATTTCGCGTTATTCCCATCCCAAAGACTGGGCGCATTATGCCGCGACGACGCTTATGTAACGTGAAGTTTGAACTTGAGAATAAGCTCAGGGGTGCGATTACGATCTGTGAATCGGGTGGTTATCAAGGTCTTAATGACGCCGAGTGTTTTTTTTTTTTCAGTCTGTATTTCATTGGTGTTATAGTTTAATTTCTTCACAATTCCTCAGAATCTTTAGAATACCTCAATATCTTCATAATATCTCAGTTTCTTCAACTTCTTATGTATCAGAAGTTTTGAACGTTCAAATGAACGAAATATTTTTTCCCAATTCTATTTTATCCAAAAATATTGTTCCAACTAAAACTAACAATAGACATTGCAAGTTTCTTTCATACAGAATTATTTTCAATGCAAATAAATCAATATTTTAAATATTTTTCTAGTTTAAAATACAATAAATACAACAATTCGTTCATTTGAACGTTCAGAACTTTTCAGTCATAATTTCTTCAGAATATTTTACGTTTTTAGACTTTATACTTTACACACTTCATTTATTATTTTTCAGAATTTTTTAGAATTTATTATTGATTTTCATCTGTAAAGTGTTTCTAATTATATCGAGAAGAAAAGGAACAACAGATGAGAGAAAAGCGAAGAAAGAGGATGGAAAAATTCCCCGCTTTTCGCATGGAACTACAAGTTCCCATTAGCGCACCCTTGATTACTTTTTCTCTCTTCTCGGCATCTAAATAAATAAAATATCGTCCTCGTCGTAGCCTCGAGTCTACCGAGGTGTCGCGAACGACAGATAAGAGATAATGGAGAGAGGAAAACGAGGACTTTATTTAATTACGTATTTCTTCCAGTAGCACGTGCATCAAGAAAGAAGAGAAAAAACAGAGAAGAAGATTCTTCCTAGACATTCATCTTGCTTCCTTAATTATTAAGCTCGATTGTCTCACAGATATCTGGCTTTCCTGAAGACAAGACTGCGTTATAACAAAGAGTTTCTTTAATTCTTGTTTCTGCCTCGTTAGTAAGTTTTAGAAAACACTGGAAAGTTGGAAAAGGGGTTTAGAAAGGGGAGTTGGAAAAGTGGGTAGGAAAAGGGGTTTGGAAAAGAGGATTGGAAAAAAGGTTTAGAAAAGGAAGTTGGTAAAGCGGTTTAACAAAGGGAGTTTGGGAAAGGGCGTTTAGGAAAGGCAAAAAGGAAAAGGAGTTTGGAAGAAAGGGTTGAAAAAGAGGTTTGGAAAAAGGATTGGAAAAAAAGTTTAGAACAGGAAGTTGGTAAAGCGGCTTAACAAAGGGGGTTTGGAAAATGGGGTTTAGAGAAGGCATTTTAAACAGAGGGTTGCAAAATGTGTTTGGATTAGAGGGTTGGAAGAAAGGTCTGGAAAACGTGGTTGAAAAAGTGAGATTGAAAAGGGAGTTGAAAGACGATCTCAAGAAAGAAATTTAGAAGGAATTTAGAAATAAGGGTTGGAAAAAAACTTTGGAAAATGAATTTCCGAAAGAACTTTGGGACTTTCTTTGGTTCAGAAAAAAATTTTGGAAAATGTGGTTAAACATGGGGTTTTGAAAACGAATATGAAAACCAGGATTGAAAAATGGGTTGAGAAAAGAGAGTTAGAAAAGAAGGTTGGAAAGGAGGTTCGAAAAAAGCGCTTGGAAAAGAGGGTTGGAAAGGGTGTTTAGAAAATAGAGTTGGTAAAGTAAGAAGGGGATTTGTAAAAGTGGTTTGAAGAAGGGATTTAGAAAAGGCATTTGAAAAATTGGGTTGAAGAAGGAGTTTAAAAAAGAAAATGGGAAAAAGAGGTTTTTGAAAATGTGGGATGATTGAAAAGTTCTGAATGTTCAAATGAACGAATTTTTGTGTTGATTGTATTTTAAACTAGAAACAGTTTTAAAATAGTGATTCATTTGCATTGAAAATAATTCTGTATAGAAGAAACATGTCATGTCTGTTGTTATTTTTAGTTGGAACAATATTTCTGGATAAAATAGAATTGGAAAAAAATATTTCGTTCATTTGAACGTTCAAAGCTTGTGGTACATAATGTGGGTTGGAAAAATGGTTTTGCAAATGAAGTTAGAAATTGGGTTTGGAAGAGGAGTATGGAAAATGGGGTTTGAAAAATGGGTTTGGAAAAGAGGGTTGGAAAGGGTGTTTAGAAAATAGAGTTGGTAAAGTAAGAAGGGGGTTGGAAAAAGGGTTTTTTGAAAAACTGAGTTGGAAAAGAAGTTTAGGAAAAACTTTAAGAAAGGGGTTCAGAAAAAGTGTTTGACAAATGGGACTGAAAAAGGGTTGAAGAAAGGGAGTTAGAAAAGAAGGTTGGAGAGGGGGTTCAAAAAAGGGAGTTCGAAAAAGGGATTTGGAAAAGAGGATTAGAAAAGGTATTTAGAAAATGGAGTTGGTAAAGTAAGACGGGCCGGGGTTTGGAAAAGTGGTTTGAGAAGGGATTTAGAAAAGGCATTTGAAAAATAGGGTTGGAGAAGGAGTTTAAAAAAAAAGGTTTGAAAAAGGGGTTTTTGAAAATGTGGATTGGAAAAAGGGTTTGGTAAATGAAGTTAGAAATGGGGTTTGGAAAAGGAGTATGGAAAATGGGGTTGAGAAAAGAGAGTTGGAAAAGAAGGTTGGAAAGGGAGTTCAAAAAAGGTATTTGGAAAAGAGGGTGAGAAAAGGTGATAAGAAAATGCAGTTGGTTAAGTAAGACAGGGTTTTGGAAAAGTGGTTTGAGAAGGTATTTAGAAAAGGCATTTGAAAAATAGGGTTGGAGAAGGAGTTTAAAAAAGGTTTGAAAAAGGGGTTTTTGAAAATGTGGGTTGGAGAAATGTTTTGGCAAATGAAGTTAGAAATGGGGTTTGGAAAAGGAGTATGGAAAATGGGGTTGAAAAACGGGTTGAGAAAAGTGAATTGGCAAATGGGACTGGAAAAGGAGTTTAGGAAAGTGGTTTTCTTAAAGTGGTTTGACAATGGGATATGAAAATAGATTTGAAACAGAGGACTGGAAAAATTGGTTGGAAAAGGAGCTTGGAAAAAAAAAAATTAGTCCCTTCTATATTATATATACATACGACAAATCACTTTAAGGAATAAGAAAAATGAAAATCTAACTCGGCGAAAAATCTGTAAAAATATTTCCGAATCTTATTATGAAAAAGCTCATTTCTTGTCACGAGTTGACGAGCCACGGCCGAGGAAAGACTGCAGGGATGCCACCCTAATTACCTCGGGGCTCTATAAAAAAAGATGCGAAAAACCCGAATTAAAGAAAAGAATGAGGTGGGACGAGGCTGGTCTGGTCTTGACAGCCAGCTAATCGGGGTGTTTAAGAGTCTGCACTGATCGCAATTGCCTCGTTAAAACGAGGGTTGCTCGGGGGTGGAACGTGGACCCGAAGGGGGTGGCCGTATTTTTGCAGAGTGCGATAATAGCGTTCAAGGAATGGGGACAAGAGGGGGAGCGGGTCATGAGAAAACAGAAACATCAAATTTGCCGAGTTAAAAATAAATAAAAAATATATTATCTGAAAATGAAGTGTCTTGTTATGAAAGTATTATGATATAATCAATATGAATTGAAGCTTTATTTATTCACTATCCAGGACTCTATATATCTTATCCAAGATTCTATGATGGGGGTTTAATATAATTTGCAAATAAGGATGCGTGGGGGACTATCAGAGAGTCATAAGTTATCTCTGGCTATCGAAACGACTTGACGCTTAACCGTGGGATCTCTAGCTCGCTTGATCTCAGGAATCAGATTCGTGTACATACGGCAAACAATACACGTTGTAGGCAAGCCGTGTCCATGCATAATTCAAACAGTCGCACAGCCGTCGCTGCTACTGCGGAACCATCGAGCGAATTTTCTCTTCCGTTCTGCTCACTCCTAGTAAATACGTAATCAGACCTCGCTATCATCCCCCATTCCACCTCCACTTCCACCTCCACCTCCTCCATCTCTACCTCCACCTCTTCCACCTCCACCTCCTCCTCCTCTTCCACCCACTTTCTCACCCTCTTGATCTGGATGTCTCTCTGTCTCTATACCTTTTTATCTCTCTATTTCTCTATCTCTATCTCTTTCACCCACGTCATGTGTCGGGCCTTACCTATATCCACTCAAACCCATTTTCCCAGAGCACGGTTACCGATACAAGTTTACACGGCGACGCCCATAAAATACGTTTGCGACGCTTTTCGAGATCTTCTGACTTTGTGTCGCATTATACGGCGTAAATCTTTAACTATTAAGGGTATGTGATACTTTACCATAAGAGCAATTTATTTTCCGCAACTTTACGCTTGCAATAATAAATATTTTTT
>JAUESH010000036.1:5433555-5443558 GCA_032275165.1 Synergus magnus
ATGAAGACCTTTCTCTGCAGTTTGCAATATTATTCCTTTAAAAATTCCTAACAGTTTAATATCGCTAGAATATTAAAAAGTAGATTTTTTATCTATAACTCCCAAATACAAGCATTAAAATAAAAAAATTACATAAAAATTCGCTTTTTCTAATTTTTCATTTTGGCAACATGGAAAGATTTGAAAAGGGGATTATGGGAAAAAGGTGAGGCAAAGGGGTTTCGGGAAGGAGATATGAAAAGAGGATTGGACAAAGAGTTTGGAAGAGAATATTGGAAAAGGGGGTGGAATAAGTGGTGAGGAAAAGTGTTTTGAGAAAGGAAGGTTGGAAAATGGAGGTGGAAAATGGGTGGGGAAATTTAGAAAAGAGCTTCGAAAAATGATATTAGAAAAAGTGATGGGACACACAAAAAAAGTCTAGTTTATGTTACAGCTTGTTTTTGTTAAACCTTAATTTAAGTCCGATTTTAGACTTAACGCTAGATTTAAGCGAATCTTAGTCTTAAAATAAGACCGTAAAGTCTTGTTTTAAGACTCAAACGGTCTTGTTTTAAGACTAAAACGGTCTTGTTTTAAGACTAAAAAGATCTTATTTTAAGACTAAAACGGTCTAGTTTTAAGAATAAGACGGGCTTAAATCTAGCGTTAATTCTAAAAAGGGACTTAAGTTAAGGTTTAACAAAAACAAGATTTAACATAAACTACACCGAGAAAAATATATTCTTCGTTTAAGAGGAAAATTCCTCTCTTGAATCCTCTCACATTATCCGCTCAAAATGGGAATATTCCTCTATAAATTAGTATTATCCTCTGTTTTTAAGAACAGGAGCCTCTTCATTCGAAAGGAATCGTGTCTATAAGAAAACAATCCTCTCAAATTAAGAGAATACTTTACATACCATATTGTAGAGGAAAAATTGCATCAGAATAAGAGGAATCCTCTTAAATGAAGAATATATTTTTTTCGGTGATAGACTTTTTTTCCGTGGAAAAGAGGTTTGGAAGGGGTTTGAAAAAGGTTCGAAAAGGGGGCTGGAAAATGGAGGTTCAACAAAAGGGTTGGAAAAAGGAGGAGGATAAGATGATTGGAAAAATAGATTAAAAAAAGAAGATTCGAATAGAAGTTTTCCATAGGTGGATAGAAAAGTGAGTTTGGAAAATAAGTTTAAACAAACGGGTTGTAAAAAGGGGGTGGAAAAGGTTGTAGAATAAAGAATTCGGAAAACTGAGGTTTGCAAAAAGAATGTTAGAAAAGGAGGTTGCAGAAATGTTGGGAAAAGCGAGTGGAAAAAAGTGTTAAAAAAGGGGTTATAGAAAAGGCGATGGGAAAAGATGTTTGGAAAAGGAGATTTATAAAGGAGGTTGGAAAAGGGTTTAGGATAAGGGGTTCGGAAAACTGCGGCTTAAAAAAGATTGCAGAAGAGATTCTAAAAATGTTGGGAAAAAACGGTGTGGAAAAGGATATTGAAAAGTGAGTTAGAAAAGGCGACGGGAAAAGGTGTTTGGAAAAAGGAAGTGCAACAAACGGTTTGGATAAAAGGTGGACAATAAGGTGTTTGGAAAAATAGTTTGAAAAAAGAAGATTCAAATAGAAGTTTGCCAAAGGTTGATAGAAAAGTGGGTTTGGAAAACGAGGTTCAAAAAACAGGTTGGAAAAAGGGAGTGAAAAAAGTTGTGGAATAAAGAATTCGGAAAAAATGTGGTTTGCAAAAAGATGGTAAGAAAAGGAGGTTGCAAAAATGGTGGGAAAAGCGGGTGGAAAAATTTTTTTGAAAAAGGGGTTAGAAAACGAAGCGGGAAATAAGTGGTTTGGAAAAAAGGTTCCAAAAGGTTGAAAAAATAAGGCTAGGATAAGAGTTTGCCAAAAAGAGGTGGAAAACTGGGTCTGGAAGAGGATATTCCCAAATAGGGTTGGAAAAATGGGGTGAAAAAAGCGGTTTGGAAAATAAGGTTCATAAAGGAGTTTGGGAAAGGGTTTAGGATAAAGGGTTGGGAAAACTGCGATTTTAAAAAATAAAATTGCAGAAGGAGGTTGAAAAAAAGAATGGAAAAAGCGGTGTGGAAAAGATATTGAAAAATGAATTAGAAAAGGCGATGGGCTAAGATTTTTGGAAAAAAGGTTCCAAAAGGTTGGAAAAATGAGGCTGGGATAAGAGTTTGCCAAAAAGAGGTGGAAAAGTGGGTTTGGAAAAGGATATTCAACAATAGGGTTGGAAAAATGGGGTGGAAAAAGCGGTTTGGAAAATAAGGTTCATAAAGGAGGTTGGAAAAGGGTTTAAAATAAAGAGTTCAGAAAACTTCGATTTTAAAAAAGAAAATTGCAGAAGGAGGTTGAAAAAAGAATGGAAAAAGCGTGGTGGAAAAGATATTGAAAAATGAGTTATAGAAAAGGCGGCAGAAAAAGGTGTTTGGAAAAAGGAGGTGCAACAAGCGGGTTGGAAAAAAGGTGCAGGATAAGGTGTTTGGAAAATTGATTTCCTTTCGCTTCGATCTAATCGTTGTGTCATTTATTATATCCCTGTATGCAGATTTAGCAGTTACTTATTCTTCATTAAGAATAGTTAAATGAAGATAAATCATACCTTCATTTATAATTTATTAATCCATATTTAAATAATGAGACGTATATTGAGTATCACATGCGTATAAGAGGTCCAAATTGAAGCGAATAAGAGAATATAAATCATTTCTATTATTCTCGACTTCTAGCATGCTTTACGATTTAACGTCGAGTCCAATTCGTGTTTCGATTTCAAACGCATCTGGAAACTTACGACTTTCCCTTCCATCGTGGAGAACGTTCCGCGTGGATTCCCCATTCTCAGGTTGAGAGGGTGAACCGGGGGATTGGTTTCTTTTCGATTCGAAGCCGCGTATGATCAGGTGGTAGGCGGCGGGGGATCAAAGATCTTGCGAGCAAAGGCGCTCTCGAAAGAGAGAAAAGAAGAAAAATCAAGAATATTATACCAGATTCGAGAGCGAGAGGAAGAAAGGAGAAAAGGCGAAAGGAGAAAAAGAGAGAAAGAGAGAGAGCCAGAGGGTGAGGCGACAGCCCGTGACCAATCTGACACTAAATCAACTGACGTGAGCTTACTGCTCTGCTTGGTATTGGTACCAACAATAATATTGCATTATACATTATACCATACACCAAATCCTCAAATGTATTCAATAATTTATTGGTTATTGCACATGTAGATTTGTAGATGAAGGTATTATAGATGTATAAGTAGTTGTAGAATTTTAGACGTAGAATTTTAGATGTAGAATTTTATATGTAGATTTATGGATGTAGATAAATCCTAATTAACATCCGATTACAATACATGATTGAGAAACGAGAAACTTTTCTGAATGAAAACAAGAAATGATATCTCATCTTAGAAAGAAGTCATCGACTCGAGTGTCGATATCTCACGGATTCGTTGACCTGCAGATTCGCCAACAGGAATATATATGAACACACATGAGCGTAGCATCGACTAAAAAGGAGTCTGATTCCGAAGCAATTTAAAATGTAAATACGGTCTCTCTCGAACCGTATCTCGTCGTGGATATTTGTGTACCCTCTATATGTTTATATCCCAATACCCAAGTATATTATATTCTTGTAAGGAGTGTGTGTATGTGTGGGTCCGTTATTACCAAGGATGGTGATGATTATTATCGAGAATAGGACCCCGGGCGTTGGGCATAATGCGTGAGATATTGCTGTCTAACGAAGTATTTAGCATTGACAATAATATTAAATTACAACTCGCTTCGGCCATCGGGCCAATTGGATCTTACTATTATCCTTAACGAATCAACTAAGAGCGCATTTTCAAAAAAAAAAAAAAATAATAATAATAATAATAATAATAACTTAAGAGAAATTAAGGTATTTGAATATTATATTATAATCTATCCTAAAATGATTAGTTACATTTTCAATTTAATTTAATTTAAGTGTCTCGTTCTTAGGCTATATTGTACTCGGAAAAGTGTGACTAGCAATCATTTTTTTTTTTTTTTTTTTTTTGATAAATTTATGATTACTCTGGACATTTCTAGAATCCTAGAGACGACAGGCAGAGACTGCACATTCGCTCGAGATAGAATTACCAGATACAGAAATAGACTGATGAAGAGATTGAGAGAACGAGAAAGAATTCTAGTGTAGGCGAAGTGTAGTCGATGACAAGCGTATTTCTGCAAAGTGCGAACGTTTAAGTTACTTCGATGTTTCTGCTTTCTTTTCCACGTCTTCTTCCGCGTTCTTGCATTCCTACTACAACCGACATTTACTTAGTCTTAGAATACCTTACAACATGCTCAAGTACTCAACTTGTCAAGAAAGGCCGCAAATAATTTAAGTGGAACAAAAATAGCAAACCGAGAATCGAAATCAAATTTACTGTAAAGTATATCATTTTTTAACGTTTAGCTCCATTTTGTGATAATTCAAAAGAATTCAAAAGAATTCAAAGGAATTCGAATGAGTTGAAGAGAATTAAAAATAACTCAAAAAGATTCAAAAGAACACATGAAATTCATAAAAATTCAAATTAATTCAAAACACTAAAAGAATAGAAAGAATTAACAAAAATACAAACGTATTCAAAGTAATTCAAAAGAATGCAATAGAATTGAAAAGAAACCGAGGCGAATTAAAAAAAAAATTGAAAAGACCTAAAAAGAAGTCAAGCATATTGAAAAGAATTGAAAAGGGCTCAAAAGAAGACGACAATAGTTTAAAGTATGTTTGTCTAATTTTAGAGACTTTAAATTATAATTTAATTAACTCTGAATGATTTACTATTCAGTTTGAAATGGTTTCTAATTTTAAATCCAAGTCAAATATTTTTTTTTTATCGATTATTTGTATGTCTTCGACATTCGATTAAGTTTAAATTATTAATTAGATTCAGTTAATTATAGCGATGGATACAGCCGAAAACAGTGGTTATATATTATAATTAAGCTTCTGATAATTCCAATAGTATAAAATAAACATTAAAATAAAAACGATCTCAACGATGAAGACTCAGTTATGAAATCCTTTTATTACTACTTCCCTCATTCTTAATGAATAAAATTCCGTAATTTGCACTTTCCTTTATTTTAATAAAAAGCTGAGACAATCTCCCAACAAAACTCTAATTTGTACATCCTCATGAAGCAAGCTTAGTATTGAAGAAGGCAAACACAGGTATGTAATTTAATACCAAGATTTCAAAGTGCGCCACGTCGCAGACTTTGTGGCAAACGTAGAGAGTTCCCCGCGTAACAAAATAATCGTTCTGTTCTGAAGGGGCCCCCTGCGGAGGCGGGGCCCGAGGCAAATGGCCCCATCGTGCTCTTCCTCTTTCTTAACGGCCCTGAACGAGCAAAGTCGATACGGTCTTTGGATATCCTACAACCAACCCAGGAACGCATCATTGTCTGGGGTCAGGGGGCACCAAATTTACAGTCGTGTTTTCAGTCATAAAAAAGTCGTACCAAACGAAATTTTCGTAATAAAAGGTGTATGCAATATTTTTAATTTTATACTGGAATTTATAGCGTAAAATATATTTTTATTTCTCAATTAATTCTCGCCAGTGTTTACTATCATTATTTCTAGGCCCTTTAATTTGGGCCCTGATTTTATGCCAAATATTTCTTTATTTTTTTTTGCGTTCTACATGTGGGCCTTATTGTTTTGGGGACTTATATTTTGGGACTGATTTTTGGACCTAATGATTTTCAGTCCAATTGGATCCGGATTTCTATTTTGGAATTGAAATATTTTTTTCAAAAATTTGGGCAGGGTTCTTGCGGCCGTGAATCCGGTAATGAATGAAAACGCGAAACACCGCGTGGCTCTCGTTTCGCGCTATATGGCAACGATATTATCTCGAGATTGCCGTCGGACTCGATAAACAACGCAGAACGTCGTGATATTCTGGGCCCTCTAGTGCTTTTAAACCGTGTCGAACAGGCCCGTGTACCGGGAGCCCAGTGTCTCGTAAACATCCCTGTTTATTGCCGATCCTCTCATTTCCAGTTCAGCTTTTATAATTTCCTTTTTGAAAAATCGCCGCCAGTCTATCTTCATATTCAATATGACCTTCCTTTTTACCGTTCCACCTATCTCTTTCCACTTATTCGAATATCCTTTGTTATATTGAAAAAATAACAGCGAGTTGTTATCAACTCATTGCTATCAACTCTTTATCAAAAGAGACAAAAAATTATATAAAATATAAGGCTCTGACATGGGATCCAAAAATAAGGCAAACATTTAGACCCAAAAAAATATGGCACGAAACGGTAAGGCCCGAACATATGATCCAAATATAGGGTAGAAGATATATAAGGCCCAAGCATAGGTCACCACTCAGCAAGTGGTAACGGCCGTCCGAGTTAGCCATCACATCTGAGCGCTATCAGATCTCTGGCCATTTTTCAACGTCCGCGTTCTAGGTACTTTAGGCGCCTCTAAGTACTGGAATATAGGAAATTATTGTTTTTTTTTTTTTTTAATTTTTTGCCCAAATTTTTGACACAGGTCAACAAAAAAGAATTTTTTTAGGTTTCTGTTGTAATGCATAAATTCTGATTTTATACATCGAAAAGAACCTAAATATTCGTTTTTGACTTATAAAGTTTACTTTTGTCTGTTTTACGTTGATAAGTAAGTTTTGAAGTTTTTGGTGGATTGTATAAAAAAAAGCAAAAGCTAAAAGTAAACTTTAGCCAAAAAAACTATTTTTCCCTTTATTAGTTACGTAAAAGAAATCAAAATTTGATGTTTAGAACTCAGACCCAAAATTCGTGTTTAGCGGTGTGATATTTATTAAGAATGAAATCAGGGTGGCTACAAGATTCAGTTTTTCAATTTCCCTGACATTTCCCTGACTTTTAGACGAATTTCCCTGACAGAAATGTATCAAAAATGCGAATAAGTTTTTAATAATGCGTTAAAATTAAAAGCGAAACAAGTCAGGAAAATGTGTTCAATTTTCAAAGAATCTAAAATAAGGTACCTGCACACATTATGGACTACCTAACGTTTTTTCTTTTTGCTTTTTTAAGTATAGTTTTAATGTGAAAAAAATTAGCTTTTAGTTAATGCTTGTGAAAATCCAATGCTTTTAAGTAAATAAAAACATAAAAATGTAAACAAATTTTTATTGACGAAGTCAAAAAAGGACAGAACCAGAAAAGTGTATTTAGGCCATATTGGGTCCAGGTACCTTATTAGAAATTGAAAAAGATATTTGTATCGGTATTAGGGAGTTCTTTCAAAATATATTATTAACACTAGCCAAAATTAGCGCGCTAAGCACGCTTTCATTGAATCTTTTTTTTAATAACCTACTTTGATAATTGTAATTTCTTTTTAAAATTAAAATACTACTGATATTTTTTTTTCTAAATCTCTCGTAATATCACATTAAATCTTTTGAAATCACTTTAAATTCTACAGAATCTTTTAAAAAGCATAAAAATCTCCTAAATTACATGACAACCTTCGAAATCCCTTAAAATTCCTTGAAATTTGTAGAAATTTCTAGAAACGTCTTGAAATTCCTTAAAATTTCATGACAATATTTAAAATCCCTTAAAATTTCTTAAGGCTCCATGAAATCCTTTAAAGTTTGCCTCATGCTTTTAAAATTCCTAACTCTTTATTATAAACTTTAAAATCCCTTAAAATTCCTGAAAATCTTTTAAAACTCCATGAAGAACTTCAAAATCACTTAAAATGCCTGAAAATTTTTCAAAATTCCCAAAAACCTCTTAAAAATCCTTCCAAACACAACATTTAAAATCCCTTAAAATTTCTGAAAATCTTTTAAAATTTCATGGAATTTTTTCAAATTCCGCAAAATCTTTTAAAAATAATAAAAACCTCTTGAAATCTTTTAAAATTCGAATGAAATATTAAAAATCCCTTAATATCCCTTATGAAGAGCTTCAAAATCTCTTAAAATCACTTAAAATTCATCAAAATCCTTCAAGCATCTTAAAACCCTTAAAATTTCACGAGGAACCTCTTTAAAATTCTTCCAAATACATCATTTAAAATCTCTTAAAATCCTTTAAATTTCCTAAAAATTCTGAAAAATCTCACAAAATATCAGGAAATTCTTTAATATTCTTCGAAATCCTTGGAGATCTTCTAAATTCTGTTAAATAAACTATATAAAAGCTATATATGTAATATGACATAAAAAACACCGTTAGAAAAAATGTCAAACTGACATAATTACTAATAAAAAGTCAAACTGGTAAAAAAATTGCAAGACAAAGAAACGCGATAAGTGATCCTACTTTATTATTATTCATAAATCAATTTATATTTTCCCTGACAGAGCTACTCACATTTCCCTAACTTCTCATACTTCCCTGACATACATGGCCACCCTGATTATGATATAAAAGATCTAATACTCGATTGCTCTACTTAATATGACTCCATCTCTGTTTTTCATGAAAGAAGATAGAGCAATAAACGACGATAAAATCAATCAGATTTTATTGAATGGCCCAGTCCAGTTTCATTTGGAACACAAATGGCTCCTGCTACAATCATTTTTAATTGCTCTCCTAATCTGAATCAGTGGAATTTCACTGATTCTCAGTTATAAGTATACCACTGATTCAATTAGTGTATATATGCTGATGAATCAGCGGAATTTCGCTGACAGAGGGCGTGATATTCACTGATTCATCAGCGCAAATACACTAATTGAATCAGTGGTATACTTATAGCTGAGAATCAGTGAAATTTCACTGATTCAGATTAAGAGAGTGTCCATTCTGAGCTGGAGGCTTTCAAAGAGTCGCCAATGTATAAAACTCTATCTGCCTTCGTCGCCGTGTATTACTCTATCTCTTACTACTCAAAAACACAGGTAGGGTCATACTGAACAAAGCAGTCAAAGTTGTAAGGTGTCCTTAAATATATCCGAGTTCCCACCTGAGATAGAGCCTTCCAAGAGATCTCAGACCGAGATAAATCCTTTCAAAGTGAGTCCAACAACATACTGCTTTGTCGCTTGACACGAATGTGTTTCTTTCACCTTTTTTCTATCTAAAATTCATGGGAAATTGTCAGTAGTAAATAAAATGCTGTCATATACTTCTGTTGACCCTTTAAATAAAAATTCCATCAATCTCACGACCTTCAGACTAATGAGATCAGCATTTCACTTCGATAGGATTTAGTGACTAAAGATCGGTGCCTGTTAGGCATTCGGAGGTGGACCCGGGTATTAATTCCTTCACATCTGAACGCTTATAGCTAGAGCCCGTAAGAGTGATTTAGTAACTCGCCTCTTATTTCTTGAGCGGCACAACCATCAACGAACAGCGAGAAGTGCTTCAATATGTTAATCCACGAATATGGTCCCCAACGCGAGAGAAAGAGAGACAGACTGGAGGTTATTAAGGCCGAATATTCTCTATGAGGGACGATATGTGCTCGACGTCATCGTAAATATGAAATATCGAAGCCCGGACCTACCGAACCGTTGAATCGTCGGCTTATTTCACTGCCGACGGGCCATCGACGATCTTTTCCCTTCGTTTCCACCAGCAAATGCCCAATTAAAACTCTTCCTTTCATCCATTTTACGAGTCGATACGTCCTTAGCAAAAATACTGCAATAACTCCTCCCCCTCTCCCACCGTCTAGATTCTATGAAATGATTATTTGCCTTGCAAAAACGAAATTTGAACTCCTCTTGTTAAGGACTAAAGTAATGAATGCATTCCTTGAATTTCTGTTCTTTTCGTTCTAGGAAGGATTTTAAGTTATTAATTATGATTTTTCCACGGTGGGTCTTGACATGATTCAACCCAAAGGTGTTTACACTGTAAATTTTTTGACTCATTTTTATGAGGTGAGATGAGATTTAAAACAAAAATGAGAATCATTCTCATTATTAACAATAGTATAAATTTAGGCACAGTAAAAAAGAAACCTTAAATTCAGAGATAAACTTAAATTCAGTAAAAAATTTCTGAATTT
>JAUESH010000037.1:1414-11743 GCA_032275165.1 Synergus magnus
AAATTCAAAAGAATTTGAAAGACTCTAAAATAATTAAAAAGAATCCAAAAGAATTAAAAATAATTCGAGAGAATTTAAGGGAATTTAAAAGAATTCAAAACGATGTGTGCACCTGAATTCCAAAATGGTTGACTCATCCCTAATTTATATAATTTTTTTTTTAATTTCGTAAATTCAGGCTCAACGAAAACAATAAAGATTTTTTTTTGCATGTAATTTTCTTATCGCAGTATTTTTCCCTTGTAATTTTCTACCGCCGGCAAAAAAGCGAGATTCCAGGGATTCCTGGTCCCACTCTTCTTGGCGTTCCTGGTCGATGTAATGCAGTAAACGACTGTTTTCGAAGAGGAACGGGTTCGACCGTAATTCTCGAATAGAGGGTAAGATTCTTGCACCATGAATGCATGTAAACGCACACGTAAGTCGTCGTAACCCAGAAAATTCGTGGAGTTCGTTTTTGCACGAGGGGCAAGATTGCATTCGACTTTACGAGCGAGCTTTTACCGTGGGGAGGAGCCCAGGGAAGTGCAGGAAGTTCATCATCATCAAGTCGCTATAGGAATTGGAATTAAGAGGCTCAAGGACCACGGAGAGCAACAAAGAGGAACATAAAATAATAAATAGTTGAGAAGAATGACGCATTCTTAAAATCGTGACTGGAATCCATTTTATAGATACAATTTTTACTTCCCTACAGTTCAAAGTTTTAAATCGCAAATTATTTTCGATTTTTTTGCATTATTTTTAGATTCCTTTGTATTCTTTTGAATTACGACTCAATACTCAATTATAACTCAAATGCTTAAAAAAATATATATCAGTCACGATCAGAGGTTATTAGATAAATTCAATTAAATAAAATTATAAAATTATAAAATTTCAATCAGAAACGATTTGGCAGGAAATAAATTTAATATTGTGAGAGATTCGAGCTTCCTTATTGGCCGTTGAGTCAATTTTTAATTATGGATGAAAGAGAGTATGTTCCCGCCTTTTCTTAATATAATGTGTTGGACCCTGACATCTTGACAAGGGGTGAGTCACATTTTAATATTTATTGTAATTATCAGTTATGACTGTCAGTCGATTTTTCACATCCTTAATCATTAATTATGGACATTAACAGAGAAATATAATTAACAGAAGCATTATGTGCATATTGCAGGACTCAGTCTTGTATTAAAAGACAGGTGCAAACGACCTAGGCTCATACAATTTGCATCCAATGATTCTGATTAAATTATTATATTGTTTCATTTTTTTTTTTAACATGTGCTTATTCAAACTTCAATTTAAATATTCATGTTTTAATTAATTTTACTTCGAATGTGATAAAAATATTCTACATTGAACAAAACAAATTAATAAAAATATTGAATTGATATCATAAATTTCTGAGTTCGCGTAAATGATTTATAGATAATTTCCGCAATAAATAAATTTAAAAAAGTAGATTATTCCCTACGACATACTAGATTGCGAATAATAAAAACAATTTCTCGTCGATCAATTAAAAAAAACTCCAGACACTACGAAAGATTTTTTTTAAATGTTAGTTTATAATCAATTTTTAATTCATTTCCCCAATTATAAATATAAAATTATAATCTATTTAAAAAAGAATGTACGAGATACAGAGCAATTTTACCTCACGTCAACAAAATCGATTCGATGAAGTTTACTGAAAATGCCGAGAACGACAGGAGACTTGATTTACGAGCTTGCAAATTATCCACGATATTTTACACGATCACAGCAATGACTGCAAAATACAGACGACGTTATTTATTCATTCATTTTTATTTTTAAATGACCCGTCGTGTTTTATCGCATTTGAGAAAAAACTACTTGCATTTAGAAATTGATATTTAACATATTTTTTATTATTCCTTAGCCCATTCAATCAATTCTGTCAATGTAAGTTCAACCGGCTTTATTGCAGAAAATTAATTAACAAAATCCAGAAAAAATTAATCAGTCCTCTAAGCAACAAAGAAATTATTGTTTTCTTTTATGAAATATTATCAGTCTTATTTTAAAAACGAGGCTACAGATTCTACGTCGCACTCATAAAATTTAAATATTCATTTCTGTGTGAGGTAAAGAATTTATTATTCATAGAAACATTTTTTTTTCCAAGTTGCAACATTCTTGTTAGTTTTGCTACTTTTAAAACTTCCCTCGTTTAAATGATTGTATCTTTTAAATAATAACTGCAATATTTTGTAGCGTTTTTTATAATTTTGATTCAAGAGAATAGAAAAAGGTTCTAAAGAATTAAAAGGGATCCAAAGGAACTGAAAATAATTAAGGTGAATTTATGTCAAAAGGATAAGTATCCAAAAGCAGTGGCGTCGGAACGAACATTTTTTTGGGGGGGTTGAAAAATGTTCAAATAAACAAGTGACATAGGTGCATTCAGATTTTTTTGGGGGGCAAAAGGCATTGTTTGACCCCCCAAACAAAATTTGGGGGGCTGACCCCCCTGCCCCTCTTGTTCCGGCGCCACTGTCCAAAAGCATTGAATAGAATTCTTGGCCAATTCAAAGCGAGTTCAAAACCATTAAAAAGAATGACAATGAATTAAAAATAATTCAAAAGGATCTAAAAGATTCTCAACGAACTTAAAATAATTCAAAAGAATCTAAAAGAATTGAATAAAATTAAGGAAAGTTCGAGTACAATCAAAAGAATTAAAAGGAATGCAAAACGGTTTAAAGGAATAAAACAGAATTATAATTATATTCAAAGGAATTCAGAAAAGTTCAAAACAACTCAAAAGGATCTAAAAAAATTCCAGTGAATTAAAAATAATTCGAAAAGATCTAAAAATAAAATTCCACCGAATTTAAAACAATTCAAAATAATCTAACAGAATTGAATAAAATTAAAGGGAATTCGAATACACCCAAAAAAATTTGAAATAGCTCAAATGAATTCAAGAAAATTAAAAGGAATTCAAAAGAGTTGAAAAGAATTCAAAACGACGCAAAAGAATTAAAGAGATCTAATGGTGAATTCAAAGGAATTAGAAAGAATTAATTTTGATTTATTATTATTTTAGAAGTTGAAATAAATTGCAGAATATTAATTACCTATAAAATTCTGCAAAAAATTACCATGTTTATTTAGGGGGGAGAGGGTGAGTTTATGAAGCCTTAAGACTTCAAAGAATCGGGTCTCGGCACCCGAAATGCAATATAACAAGAGCGCAGCGAATCGTGCCAAAATTATGAGCGATTTGCGATCGCAAAGCTTGAACTGTGGGCAGGTAAGTACGTAGGATAAATTATCCGAGGCCGGGCTTGGCCCACTTGGACGGAAACGTCCAAACGATTGTGGTATTTATGATGATCGATAATGTACCGGGTGTAAAAGTCGCAGGAAATTCCGATGCCGCAATCCACCAACGAGCCTGTCGAGATCTTGCCCGATGATAATCGGACACCGTTAATCAAAGCGTACTATAAATGTGAAAATCGCTCTCGATCCATCTGCGAACTTCATTTTTATAGCTTAACTACTCTGATTTCTGTTAAAGGGATTCACAGGAGAGTTAAAAAAAAAAATAACTTTCTTCACTTGTGATAAAATCTTACACAAGTGCCAAATCTGGATTTTAAGTGTTTAGTGATGAAATTTGGTCGGATCTGGCCAAGAATAATCTAGAAAATTGTTTTTGATATATTTATATATACTTATTTCAGTTCTAAATTCTCGTATGAAAAATTTTACTGAATTTTATTCTCCAGAGTTTATTTAAATTCCTAAGATTTAATTTATAGCATTCCTGCACAATTAAAAGATCGATTTTCTTTTACAATTAAAAGAAAATAATTAAAAGTTGGGAAGTCGCAGGTCCTTTTTAAATTTTCAAAACCATCTAGAGTTCAAGGAATGGATCGAGGTCCTTCCACCGTCTCGTCTGTGACGACACCGACGTTCCGAAACTATTCGGGGAAGGCTGCCGACGGAGGTTCGTGGCGAATTTCGAAAGGAGAATACAGGGGTAGGAGTTGGTCCAGGAATGTAATCACAGGATTCCCGCGCGATCCTTCGGGATGCTGTTAGGTAGCCATCTTGGATTCTTAGCCAGGTCATGCCTTATATATACATATATACATATATATAGGTATATATATATATTGTTCATTAGGTGTTGACACTGACAGCTCCTCTCTTGTGTCAGATTCCAAGTCGCTTTTCTACTGCATTCCAGATCGGTACCCAAAATGCGAATACCATTTAGTTATTATACAATATATACATAACGAGGATGAATTTATGATCCTATATCTCTTTATATTATAAAAATATCTCGCCGTCGTCTCTGTTTTATGAATCCCTCCCTTCCCTCAACTTCTCAACCCACCGCTTTTTGACTGGACTGTACCCCTTGACCATGCATTTTTATCGTGACTATACCCTTTGACCATGCCTTTTTATTTTACTGAACCCCTTGACCACGTGATACACCTTTTGGCCATGCCTTATACTATTTAACCATTTTTTTTTCTTGACTATACTCTTTGACCATGCCTTTTTATTTTACTGAACCCCTTGACCACGCGTTAGATCTTTTGACCATGCCTTATACCCTTTAACCACATGTTTTTGCCTTGAATATGACCCTATGACCATGCCTTTTTATTTGACTCAACTCCTTGACCACGCGTTAGATCTTTTGAGCATGCCTTATACCCTTTAACCACATGTTTTTGCCTTGAATATGACCCTATGACCATGCCTTTTAACTTCGCCCTTGATCATGCTGGATACCCTTTGACCATGCCTTTTTATTTGACTCAACCCCATGACCACGCGTTAGATCTTCTGATCATGCCTTATACTCTTCAACCATATGTTTTTACCTTGAATATGACCCTATGACCATGTCTTTTAACCAATAGAAACATTCCGAGTTTTTCGATACAAGACATTTTTTTTTAAATTTCGGAAATGTTTTTATTGAAAATTACGGGGACAATACTACGACAAAAACTTACAGGGTGTCTAGTGATCAGGCAATTTGAAATTCCCGGTTTTTTCACGGTTTTTTTTTTTTTTTCCTCTGACCTATTTATAGATGTCTTTTTGTGATTTTTGAAAGTCAAGAAATTGTTTAGTTTCCGCTAGACCGTTTTAAGTCTGCAAATAAATTTTCTCAGTTTTCGATTGAAAAAAATACAAAGTAAAGGCAAAAAAATCTTGTGAATACAAAAAATTGTATGAAAGAATGAAAAAAAAAAATTTTGAAGTTACTATCGGGCTTATAATACAAATATTTGTAACTTCATTACAATTAATGGCCTGAAATGTCCCTGAAGGACAAAAAAATTTTAATACTTATACAGGTAGACAGAAAAAAATCTTGAATTTCGAAATAGATCAAAAACACACATTTTTTGTAACTTAACGATTCCTATAGTTGTTTGAAATATATTTTTAGCTATAATTTACCTGAAAGGATGACAATTAATGTCAATTTTGATGCAATTCTGCGTTCTTATCAGTTTCTATAAGTTTTGTTAACCGATATCATTCAAGTTTAACATCCTTTTCAGGTAAATTAAAAAATGTGCATTTTTTGTGCATTTCGAAATTCAAGATTTTTTCTGTCACTTCGTATAAATATTTTTAATTTATTCATTATGAAGAATATTTTCTTTATATTTTGTAAGAAATCTAATGTTTAACGAAGGAATGTTGCGATTGTAGATAAAGTAGAAATGGAATAAAAAGAAGATAAAGTAGAAAAAAGTCGATTTTTCGAAAAAATACAAAAACTTCCCGATCCTAAATGAAATTCCCGGGTTTTTCCAGGTTTCCCAGTAATAGAAAAATCCGCAATAAGTCAGGGGGTCCAGCGGACCGGAAAACCGGGAAAAACTCGGGAATTTTATTTGACCGAGAAAAAACCCGTAATTATTGTGTAATATTTAGGGCTAATGATTTAACGAATATAGACGTGTCAAAACACGTTTCCAAAGTTCAAAATCGGATCGAAATCAAAATCAAAAAGATCAAAATCGGAGAGATGAAAATTTTTTGGATGGTACACTTGGCGAATTTTGCCCCGTACATAATCACATATTAAAACTCGAAAATGACGTGATAGAAGCCTGAGATTTACATGATCACTTTAGTAGTCTGATTGATCTAATTGCAAAGTTGTAAAACTTAAAGAGGATAAGAAAAGAATAGTGACCCGAAGTCCTTTCAATTCGTGAGGACTGAGGAGGGCTGCGTTTACCGTTCGAGCTGGAGGGACCCCACGAGTGTAAGTAACGAGTTCAGAATTTCATTAGTCGGCAGAGCGGCGAGATTATTTTAAAGAGATATGGAATTACCTGATTAGGAAGGAAAAAGTCATTAACTCAGGCGAAACTAATTAACGCTAGGGGCCTAAGAACCGCTCTCTCCCATCGCGGAGGGTAAACTCTTCTCTTCTTCACTCCTTATATCCCCCGTTTGATTGACCTTTTTTCTATCGTAATATTACGCACATTAGGATAGTCTTTATTTTGCAGATTTTTTCCAATATCAATCAAACTTAAGAGTTTTTAGGACTCCTGGTTATTAAATATAAAACTGGTTCTGAAATAAATTTAATAACATGTTTGATTAAAATATGCGTTTGAAAATAAAATTCTTTTGACTTCCGACGATTGCAGAGTGATTTCAGGTAATTGCATGAAGATTACAACAAAATTTTGTACATCGAATGCGAGAATTACGTACTTTCGAACATGATATATTAAACATGCTAAAACTCTATTTCACAATTCAAATTCCATGTAATTTATTCCCACAATAAATTTATCCACGTGCCGAAGAATGTAGCATTGAAGAAATGAGAAAGAAGAAATTGAATGGCAGCTGGATTCAATACAATCACAAATTGATATCTATCTCTTATTCCTATTGAACTATAGGCCCAGAAGAGATAATAAATTGCCAATCAGAAAAACTCGACGATTGAGGAATCAATCGTGCTCGACGATAATTACACCTTAAATCATGGTATCGTTTCTGAAAATGAATAACTGCCACACAGTCTGCTAATAAACGATTCGAGAGAAAGTAAATCACAGACCAATCGAGACACTCGTTCATGGTAACTGACTTAATAACATTCGACTTTCAGATACACGAACAGGATAGGCATTGACTAGCAATGCTGATTCTGAATGTAATAACAGTTCTTGGGCTGAAGGTGTGGTGAGAAGGTATTGTAAGTCAAGGGGGTAGAACAGTGAAATGGTGTGGTTGCAAAGTGAGGCAGTTTTCACGAAACTCCACCCAACTCTCGCGTGACTGGTCGTATAATCAATATTAAAGAATAAAATGCCAGCTTGCTTAGCGATCGACTTGATGTATTTTATCAAGATTAAAGAAATTATTAACATTTATATTATTCTGTTTATGTTCATTTAAGTTTAGAAATATTTTATGAGCTCCATTTTTATTGGACTCACTTGCGATCACCGAAATCACTGCAATCATTTGAAATCACTCAGAAATCACTCTAAAATCACTTCTGAATTACTGAAAAATCATCTGAAATCACTGCGTTCACTTGGGCTCATTTGGAATCACTCGGAAATTACCTACAATCACTCTAAAATAGATCGATTTGATTTTAAATCACTGCAATCAACTGTAATCACTCTGAAATCATCTTAAATCGACAAAAATCTACTGAAATAAGTTTACCGAGTAATTAAAGGTGATTGCGGTGATTGATAGTTTCTTTAGAGGGATTGTAAATAATATCCGGGTGATTACAGGTGATTTCAAGTGATTTCGGGTAATTTTATGTGACTGCAGGTAATTGCAGAGTGATTTCAGGAAACTGTAGATGTTACAGATGAGTGTAGAGTGATTTCAGGTGATTCCAAGTGATTGCAGGAGATTGTAAATGATTTTAGAGCACCTTCAAATGATTTCAGTTGATTACAGTGGATTTCAGTGATTCCAGTGCAACTTCAAGTGATTTCAATTGATTGCAGGATACTTCAGTGATTTCAGGTAATTTTAGATGATTTGAAATTATTTCAGAGCAACTTCAAGTCATTTTAGTTATGATTGCAGTGATTTCAGATTAATGCGACCTGAGTTTAGAGTGATTTCAGTGAATGTAAGTAATTTCCGACTGGTAAAAAATGATTTTTGCGTGATTTGAAGTGATTGCAATAATACAGGTAGTTGCAGATGATTGTAGAGTGATTTCAGGTAATTCTAGATAATTACAGACGATCTGAAGAGTGATTTCGAACGTCCTAAAACTATCTGGAACTACTTCCATGATCTTTTTAAAAGCTGGCATAGCAAAAGGACACAAGCGACATTTTTTTTGAAAATGAGATTATTGACATGCAAAGAAGCAAGTAAACCCAATTATTCCACATAAATAATGTTATTTTCCCCCGACCAATCCAACAGTCAAGTCTTGTATAATCGGAAAGCTTTTGTGGCAATCATTGATCACCCTATCATCATGCTAACTTATAAACGATCGCACTCAATCCTAAGTCCATCCTTCTCGACCCCTCGAATCGTCTATAATGGTGAACCAAGAGCAATGACTTTTGCATGGCCCTAAAGCCTAAATGCGCTGCAGAAGGAGTCAGATTGACAGCGTTCGACCGAAGAAGAGGATTCTCTCTGTGTGTCTTGGTCCTTCTTCCCTTCTTTGTTCCTTCTGCCGGTTGTCGTACCCAGGTTGTTTATTTGGCCGAACTCTAAACATTGTCTTGTTGAGGGACTGCCCTTCTAAGCGAAACCTGACTCGCCTTCGGAAACCGGGACGGGGTTTCATTTATTCAAAGTAAGTTATGGTGATCGGCAGAGCTACTATATTACGAAGAACGGATACCATCTCTCTTTCTCCCTCTCTCATCTCTGTCTATCTCTATCTCCATCTCCCTCTCTCACTCTTCATCTTTCTCTCTTGGCCTCCTCACACATTGTGAGGCCTATCTCCCTCACCCTAACTCTTTGAGGCTCATAGTCCATTTCCAGGTAAGATATTCATCTAATTCCACACGATTAGCTGACCGCAGAGTGGACGACCGAATAGCAATGCTCTGCTTCTGTAGTTATAGTGGAGGACACTTTTCAAGTACGTCGACAGCGGCCACTAACTCCTCCATGGCCAGCTAATCCGTTATGGTGCACGCATGGTCACGTCGGAACTAACGAGACTTTGACGTTCGAAATGAGAAAATATGCTCTTTCTGTGCAGTACGATTTTATGGACTCAGTGGGTTATTTAAGTTTTGAAATGATCGGGATTTGAGGAAAATTTATCATAACTAGCAAACTAACACACGCACGAGTTTTTTGTTTTAGTTCTTACAACTTCAAGCCATTCATCAAAAACCAAGATAGGTATTCAGGCGAACTAAAAATCGATTTAATTAAACATCAATAAACCAAAACAATTGAATTTTATTGCACAGTGGTAGGTTTTTGAAAAATTGTCGTTAGTGAGCGCTAATACAAGCCAATGAGGTTTAACGATTTTATTACGCCATTTTGGATAGAAAAAAAATATATTAACATTCATTTGTTTTGCTTTAATTGGCGTTTGGTTCAATTGATTTTTAGTTCGATTCAATAACTACCTAAAGCCAATCTGGTTTTAAACAACAATGTATGCGAGATTTTCGAGACATTTCGTTATATCACTTTTTTTAACGGAATTTTGAGAGGTTTTTTTTTTAGGAATTTTAAAGGATTTTAACGATTTTCAAGTGATTTTTACGAAATTAAAAAGATTTTTAGGAATTTTAGAAGATTTCGTCGAATTTCAAGAGATTTCGGGATATTTCGAAGGATTTTAAAGGAATTCATGCAATTTTAAGAGATTTTTAAGAATTCTGTGGGATTTTAAATGTTGTGGGATTTTGAAGAATTTTAAGAGATTTAAATGAATGTTAAGGGATTTTAAATTTCGTGGAATTTCGAGGAATTTTAAGTGGTTTTAAAAGGTTTCTAGGAATTTTAAGGGATTTAAAATGTTGTGAAATTTTGAGGAATTTAAAATAATTTTAAAAGATTTTTTAGGGATTTAAAGAGAACACAAGAGATTTTTATGATTTTAAAAGATTTTGTGACATTTTAAGTAAAGTATTTCATGGAATTTGATGAGATTTCTAATAATTTTAATGGATTTTAAAGGATATAAAGGGATGTTGAATGTTATCGTAGAATTTTAAAGAATTTCAAGAAGTTTTTAGGAATTTTAAGAGATTTTCACGAATTTTAACTGATTTAAAGAGATTTTTATGACTTTTAAAATACTTTATGGAATTTGAAGGATTT
>JAUESH010000037.1:18362-31209 GCA_032275165.1 Synergus magnus
AAATATAGGGGTTGTAACATGAATCAAGGGGTAGTTTTCAGTTACTAATAAATATGGATAATAATTCTAGGGGTAGTTTGTAGGTTATATGAGCAGTTTTGAATTATTGCCACATGTTGTGATAAATTATTGCTAGGGGTTGTTTGCTAATTTTATGGGTTGTTCATTGATTATAGTAGTAGTTTCTGATTATAGAGGTAGTTTTCAATTATTTCTAGAGGTTATTTGATGGATTTAGGGGATGTTTTATAATTCTATGGGTAGTTTTCAATTGTTGCCAGAGGTTGTTTGCAAAGTTTAGGTGTTGTAGTCTGAATCCAGGGATAGTTTGTAAATCCTATGGGTAGTTTTGAATTATTGCCACATGTTGTGTTAAATTATTGCTAGAGGTTGTTTACTAATTATATGGGTTGTTCGTTAATTATAGTGGTAGTTTCTGATTATTGGAGTAGTTTTCAATTATTTCTAGAGGTTGTTTGATGGATTTAGGGGATGTTTTATAATTATATGGGTAGTTTTAAATTGTTGCCAGAGGTTGTTTGCAAATTTTAGGGGTTGTAGTCTGAATCCAGGGGTAGTTTGTAGATTCTATGAGTAGTTTTGAATTATTGCCACGTGTTGTGTTAAATTATTGCTAGAGGTTGTTCACTAATTATAGAGATTGTTGATGGATTTTAAGAGAATTTTTAAATTATTGCTAGAGGTTGCTTGCCGATTCTATGAGAAGATGTCAATTATTGATAGAGATTGATTGCTAAGTTTTGGAGTTGTTTTAAATTATTTCCAGAGGTTATTTGTTAATTTTAGAGATCGTTTGATGTTTCTAGGGGTTTTTTTATTGGTAATATCTTAGTTTATTAACTATCCAATGTTGTTTTTAGGCTTTATTATTGCGACCACTAACAACGTTTTCTATTGAGCGTTTCCATGGAAAGTTGTTTTTCGTAATAAGGGTTGTTTTTTACATCTTCTAGGGGTTGTCGTCGACTGTTTGAGAATATTATTAGAACTTGTTATTAATTATGTGTAGCAGTTGTTACTAATTACTGATAGGGGCTGTTTTTGACAGTGAATATTTGTCATTTTCTTTTTTTGTGGGTTGTAGTTCAATGTGTTTAGGGGTTGTGATTAGCACTTCGTATACTTTATTTTTACTTTTGCTATTCTAACTTTTTTACTCTTAAAGGAGTCACTTATTACAGATTTTTTATTATTGAAACTCAATAATTTTTCTTGAAATTTCGGTAATTTCAAATAATTGCGATCCTAGGACAGAAGACGGTGGGATTACTTCCTGACGTGAGGCAGAAAATGCCGAAACAAAAGCTCCAGACTTGATTGTCTTTAATTTATATCCTCAATGCGAAAATCATTGTTTCGAAGACACTTGTGCCGAATTGGATAATATAGGGCATTGGACAGCTGCGAATTTCGCAGGTGGGACAGGCGTTTTGCAAATAGACGTATAAACGGGAGCTAATGATGCAGTTTGGTTGCGTCGTTGGTGGTTATATTTCTCTTTGACGCATCGAGAGGTTGTCGAGCTGTCCGTCCATCCATCCGTCCGTCCATCCCTCGATTTCATGTTCCGAAAGAGAAGGGACCAGCGAGGAAGAGATTGACGTGGCACGCTGTCCCCGTTGACAAGAATGTGACAAGAACCAAACTGACCTTGCTCCCTCACTCGTTCTCCACGCGAACGAGGCGGCGCCACTTCCGATTACAGGTTCTCCATCATTCGCTTTTCGACGAATAAAAAAAAAGAGATACGTAAACGAACACCAGGATCCGTTGAAGAAATTATGCTTGCGGAGTCCTGGCTCTCATGATTGACGTGCAACACGTAAAACAACAAGAACAAACCACCGGGAGTGTAAATTTATATTTTACTCTGCACCATTTCGAAGATTTAAATTCATGATTAATTTATATGGAATTTTGAAGGAAATTAAATTGGGTTTGACTTAATGGAACTTTATAAGAAATCTGAGTGGCCTCAAGATTCAATTTTTCAATTTCCCTGACTTTTCCCTGATTTTCCTTAGAAACATTATTAAATTCCTTAAAATTCCACTACAATATTTAAAGTCACATAAAATCCCACAAATTCTTTAAAATCTATTAAAATTCCGTGAAATCGTTTGAAAATTTACGAAATATTTTAAAAATATAAAAACCTCTTAAAATTGCACGTAGAACTTTAAAATTCCTTAAAGTGCATCAAAATCCCTTAAAATTCGCTGAAATCTCTTGAAATTCCTTAGAAACATCATTAAATTCCTTAAAATTCGACTACAATATTTAAAATCCCATAAAATCTCATAAATTCTTTAAAATCTATTAAAATTCCGTGAAATTGTTTAAAATTTTACGAAATCTTTTAAAAATAAAAAATATCTTTTGCGATTTTTTTTAATTCCACAAAATCTTTTACAAATCATAAAAATCCTTTAAAATTCAATGAGGAACTTTAAAATCCCCTAAAATGCATCAAAATCTCTAAAAAAAAAAAAAAAAATCATAAAAATACCTCTTGAAATTCTTTAAGGGCATACTGTAATTAACACATGCCCTTAAAATTCACCGAAATCTCTTAAAGTTCCTCGGGAATATTTAAAATCCCTTAAAATCGCTTAAAATTCCCTGAAATCCTTTACAATTTCACTAAATCTTTTAAAAATCAATAAATACCTTTTGAAGTTTTGTAAAATTCAATGAGGAACATTAAAACCCCTTAACATCACTTTAAAAAAAATCAAAATTTCTTAAAATACTTACAAGCTTTTTTAAATCCGTTAAAATTCCACAAGGAACATTAAAATACCTTAAAATCCTTTGAATTCCCTATACTTTCCTAAGGATCTCTTAAAATTTCATGAAATACTTTACAATTCCACGAAATCTTTCAAATATCATAAAAATCTCTTGTAATCCCTTTAAATTCCTAGAAACCTCTTAAAATCCCTCAAAATCATTAAAAATCTTTTGAAATCATTAGAAACACAGAAAATCTCAAAAAATGCCTGTAAATTCTTTATAATTCTGTGAAATCCTTGGAAAGCTACTAAAATCTGTTAAATAAACAATAAAAGCTATAAATATGTCATACAATGAAAATAACATTGCATAAATGTCAATTTTTATTTTCCCTGACAGCTGCTCGCATTTCCCTCACATTTCCCTGACAAATTTTTTCCCCTGACAGTTCCCTGACTTTCCTGACCTCTGGCCACCTTGGAGATGTTAAAATATGTCAGAATCTGTGGTTGCTATGTTTCTAAAACTTTTTTCGAATGTTGTTATGGGTAATTTTCAATTACTGCTAGTTTTTTTTTTTTTTTTTTCAATTCTAGAGATTGTTATTGGCTGTTTCTCCTCTTATACTTCTTCCTCATTTATTTCTTTGCAATTCAGTCATAAACAAGGAAAACGTCAGGAGATTCGATGGTAACAAGGATCTGGTGAACATTGCAGGACGCAATTGCTTCGAACAATGCAAAGAGGAAAGATCGAGAAGAAGACGAAGAAGAGGAAAAGGTACAGAAGACCCTGTGAAGGAAGGGCTACCGAAAAATACAGCACCGCGTGGCCAATTCATCGCCGACGTTTCGACCATCGATCAATCTTCGTAAAGGCTGAAACGAAAGGAGCGAAGATACGTAGTAGGTTGGGCAGAGTCGCGAGAGACATTAATTGACACCGGCAAGGAACGAAAAGGCGAAGAGATGCGAAGAAGAGGTGACGGAGGGAAGACGCATTAGTATAGTGTAGAGAAAGAAGAAATCAGGAGTCAAGGCATCCACGGATCCGGGAACACGTGCTCTTTGCAATTACTCTCAAGGTCACCAACCAAGGCTCTCTGAATATGTACAAAAAAATTGTTTTTTCACTTCATAAAGATTTCGAAGGTCATTTAACGTTAATTTTGAGAAAGAAGTCATATTTCTCCTCATAATCATAAAGTTCATTTTTATATTCCACATTTAATTGCTTCTTCGTTAAATCATTAAATGATTAATTAGATACTTGGTTATAAGATTGAAAATTTCCTCCTTCATGGTTTTAATAATTATGTTTGTTAGATTTCTTATTTTCTTTTTCAGTCGATATTAGAAGTTATTTTTTGAATCTATGGATAGTTTTCAATTAGCTCCAGGGGTTTTTTCCTAATTATAGCAGGTTTTTACCGATTTTATTATTGATAGAGATTGTTTGCTAACTCTAGGGGTTGTTTTCTGATGTTATGCGTAATTTTCAATTATTGCTCGAGGTTTTTTGCTGATTCTAAAGGTTGGTACGGGTTATTTCTATTGGTGTATTCCTTTTTCCTCGGGACTGTTGTTTAACCTTTTCTAGGGGTTGTTTTATTACCATTTTTAGACGTTCTTATCAACAGTTACTGTGGATAGTTTTCATTTATTGCTAGAGATTGTTTGATGACTTTGGGGGTGGTTTTAAGATTCTATGGGTAGTTTTCAATTCTTTCTAGAGGTTGTTTGAAAATTCTAGGGGTTGTTTGCTGATTGTATGTGTAGTTTTCAATTATTGCTAGAGGTTGCTTGTCTACTGATAGAGATTGTCTATTGATATTGTGCGTAGTTTATAATTATTGATAGAGGTTGTTTGTTGTTTCCATGAATAGTTTTCAATTAATGCTACAGGTCTTTTGCTACTTATAGGGGTAGTGGGCTGAATCTAGGGGTAGTTTTCAATTATTACTAAAGTTTTTCACTAATTCTAGGAAATTTTCGCAGAAAATTGAGTCATCTATTCACAGATTTCATGAGTAGTTTTCAACTATTGCTAGAGGTTGTTTGCTAATTATAGAGGTTGTTGGCGGATTCTAGAAGGAGCTTTCAATTATTAATAGAGATTGTTTGCTGATTCTAAGGGGCTATTTTCAATTATTTCTAGAGATTGTTTTTTGATAATAGGGGCTGTTTTCAATTATTTCTAGAGGTTGCTTATTTGATATATGGGTAGTTTTCAATTATGTCCAGAGGTTGTTTGTTGATTCAGTGAGTAGTTTTAAATTTTTGCTAGAGATGGTTTTCCAATCATAGGGGTTGTGGACTGAGTCTAAGGGATGTTTGCAGATTCTATGAGTAGCTATCTATTATTGCTAAGTGTTGATTTAAATTGTTGCTAGGGGTTGTTTGCTAATTATAGAGGTTGATGGTGCGGATTCTAGAAGGAGTTTTCAATTATTACGTGACTGAAAAGTTCTGAACATTCAAATGAACGAATTTTTGTATTGATTGTGTTTTAAACTAGAAACGGTTTTAAAATATTGATTCATTTGCATTGAAAATAATTCTGCGTAAAAGAAACTTGTAATGTCTATTTTTATTTTTAGTTAGCACAATATTTCTGGATAAAAGAGAATTCGGAAAATATGTTTCGTTCATTTGAACGTTCACAACTTCTGTTACATATTATTACTAGAAATTGTTTGCTAATTCTAGGGATTTTTTTCAATTATTTGTAGAGATTGTTTTTTATTCACTGGGTAGTTTTTTAATTATTGATAGAGATTGTTGATTCAGTTTTCAATTATTGCTAGAGGTTGTTTTCTAATTATAGGAGTTGTAAACTGAATCTAGAGATAGTTTTCAATTATGACTAAAGTTTTTCACTAATTATAGGGGGTGTTTACAGATTCTATGAGTAGTTTTCAATTATTGCTAGGGGTTGTTTGGTAATTACAGAGGTTGTTGACAGATTCTATGAGGAGTTTTCAATTATCTATAGAGATTGTTTGTTGATTCTAGGGGTTGTTTTCAATTATTTCTGGAGGTCGTTTGTTGACTCTACAGGAAGTCGTCAATTATGTCTAGGGGTTGTTTGCTGATTCAGTAAGTAGTTTTAAATAATTTCTACAGGTTGTTTTCCAATTATAGGGGTTGTGCACTGAATCTAGGGGATGTTTGCAGATTCTATGAGTAGTTTTTAATTATTGCTAAATGTTGATTGAAATTGTTGTTAGGGGTTGATTTAAATTGTTGCTAGGGATTGTTTGCTAATTATAGAGGTTGTTGACGAATTCCAGAAGGAGTTTTCAATTATTTCTATAGATTATTTGCTGATTCTAGGGATATTTTACATTCTCATCAGGGAATGTATTATTTTTTCAATTATTTTTAGAGGTTGTTTTTTTATTCTATGGGTAGTTTTTTAATTATTGATAGAGGTTGTTTGTTGATTCAGTGAGTAGTTTTCAATTATTGCTAGATTTTGTTTTAAATTATTGCTAGGGGTTCTTTAGTAATTACAGCGAATTACAGAGGTTGTTGACAGATTCTATGAGGAGTTTTCAATTATCTCTATAGAGATTGTTTGTTGATTCTGGGGGTTGTTTTCAATTATTTCCAGAGGTTGTTTGTTGATTCTAAAGGTAGTTTTCAATTATGTCTAGATGTTGTTTGTTGGTTCAGTGAGTAGTTTGTCATTATTGCTAGAGATTGTTTGCTGATTTTAGAGCTTATTTGTTGAATCTAGGGCTTTTTCTTTGATATTTCTAAGGTTATTAATTATTTAATGCTGTTTTCTGTTATTACTGACTGTTGCTAGGGTTTTTTCCTAATTATTTGTAGGGGTTGTTATCGAGCGTTTCTACGAAATATTATTAGTCATTAATGGGGATTTTTCAGTTCTTTTTACCATTTCTTAGGGTTATTATCATCTGTTTGCTAGATGTTTCTGTTGATTTCAAGAAGTTTCTACTGACAGTCTCTAGGGGTTGTCAATAATCGTTTCTAAAGCTCGTATAAAAAATTCTTAAACTATCTTTGCTCAAATTCAAAGATCTACTGAAATAACCAACTCTATAACTTTTTTCAGGGAAAAGAGGAAGAGTCCCGGTCCCCTCGATCAGGGGACTCGTTCCAAGGCCCCCATCAGCGAGTGCAAAACATCAGAAGGAAGAGGATACGAGACAGTTGCGAATGAGGCCCGTAGGCGGAGCCCGACTTTGTATCCATCCTTCGCCGCTCTCGTCGCATTGGTTCCTAACCTAACCTCTCCTCGCGAGAGAAAAAGAGACCAGAAGATCGCCAGTAAAAAGAGAGAGAAATAAAATGAGAGGCTGAGGACTTTCCATCACCCACGTCGCCGATTGTTTCGCTTTTCGCTCCCGTTCTACGGCGTCCTTCCTCTTGGAAGAGGGGCCAGGATTTATGTTCCTGGCCAGTTGAGACGTTTCAAGAGATCGAACGCGATATTGAAAGAGGATGGCTACCGAGCAGAGTCGAGTCACTCCTGTCGTTTTATTCTACCTTGCTCGTCACGCCAAGAAGGTCTCCTTGCTCAGGAAAACGTTTAATTCTTGACGTAAACCTGTCCGATTCTAGTGTTCCAAATTTCAGTTCCCATTCATTTTTTAAAGCACTTTATCAGTCAAAGTCCGCAGATTGACATTTAAAGATTTTCGGTATAGATTCAACCTAGGAAAGGCTGATTAATCAGTGGATTAATCAGTTGATCACGAATTGAAATAATTTGGGATTCTTGGGTTCCCAATAAAAGAGAGAAATTATGAAATATCTTTATGTACACCTATAAAGAAAGACGTTGTTCAATACACTGAGAAACTATTATGTAAGAGAATCGAAGAAAACTCAATAATTACAGTATTGTAAATCATCGTTTTATGTAACAGACTGTAACTGCATTTTTTCTCGAGCTGCAATAAAAATTCGAAAACAATCGTTTCTCTCATTTCAAATAAACGACCTCACTACCACTTGCAGGCCGAGTAAGGAGCGATTTTCTGTGAAAAAAGAAACAAAAGGAAATACTATATGGTCGTAAACGCCTGAGGCAACAAAGTGGCCCCGTCGGGGTCTGGTGAAATAACACGTTTCCATTTAATTTCAGTTTACTACTGTAAAATTGCTCCCTAATAACAACAATGGAACTCAGTTCATGGTATAATAAGGGTGATTCGGCCGACGGTCGGTGTATGACTTTGCGAAAACACATCGCGGTTTACCGGGTACCACTTTCTAAGACTGTTTCTTTCACTGCAATCGTTTATTCTCACCACAAAGAGATATTTCATTTTTGCAGTATAGAAATGACGTCTTTGAGCGATTAACCTCTGTTTTATTAGTGTTACTTAATTATTTCAGTTTCTCACCTCTAAAGATATTGGCTTATTGTTAATTTCAAGGATTATTAATTGAAAGTTATCACATCATTTTTCGGAGAATTATAGAGATTCAAATTAGGTACTTTAGAGTTAAAATTAAAATTTTAAATATTTTAACTAAAGAAAAACACTCAAGCAATTTCGACCAGATTCAAACTCTAAACTTGGATTGAAAACCTTAAAACCAATTGCAATGTCAATGCGATGATATTGCCGCAAGAATTAATTTCAAAGTCAATTTTTCAAAATTGAACCATTTTATCTTTTAAGAATTCCTTCGTATCAATAACTAATTTTGAGAGATTTCAATCACTGAATCATTAATGATTCTGCAGATTCCACTGATTCTAGTGATTTATCAGTCGTTCTACTGATGCTACAGAGTCATCAGTGATTCACCTGATTCTACAGATTCTACTATACCATCAGTGATTCTACAGATTCTATTGACTATACTAATTCTCCTGATTCATCAGTGAATCAGTGATTCTACATAATATACTGATTAATCAATGATTCTACTGATTCTGCAGATTCCACTGATGCAACTAATTTATTAGTGGTTATACTAATGATACAGATACTGATTTACTCTCTTAATCTGAATCAGTGGAATTTCACTGATTTTCAGCTATAAGTACACCACCGATTCAATTAGTGTATATACGCTGATGAATCAGCGGAATTTCGCTGACAGAGGGCATGCTATTCACTGATTCATCAGCGCAAATACGCTGATTGAATCAGTGGTATACTTATAGCTGAGAATCAGTGAAATTCCACTGATTCAGATTAAGAGAGTATGAATGATTTTACTAATTTTACTGGCATTAATGATTTAACTATGATTCAAATAATTTTACTGAATCCTAAGTGATTGCACTGAGTCAGAAGAATTCAGAATCACTGGACTTAAATTTCACTGTCGCTAATTACAAGTACTAGAGTTTACAAGATTATCTTTAAAAAAGGAGAATACAAAATCAACATATGTTAATGAATTGTTATGACTTATGTTTTAAGTGTTTTTGCCTTATTCACGTAGAAATTTACGTAAAAGAAGAGATAAAAAGTCACATCAGAGTGTCATAGGTCATAATAATTGTAAATAATCGCATTGCGGTATTATGTCAGCATAACTTCATTAAGAATATTCAATGAAAAAGCGTAATTGTATACATACGCACATCATAAATACAATTTGTTTATTTGTAAATTAATGCACAAATCATGTATTAATATATTATGCACATGAACAAAACTCTATGGTTATGACAACCACAGAAATAGTAAAATATGGTACAACTACTAATTTGGAGTTGCCACAACCACAATTTCAATAAACAGAACCATATGCGGTTGTGGCAACTATTATGAAATAGTTGTGTCAACTATTTAATAGTAGTTTCCACATAGCTGTGGTTGTTGCCACATAATAGTTGTAGTTGTGGCAACCACAACTGTGGTTGGGAAAATCACAAATTGTAGTTGTACCATTTTTTACTATTTCTGTGCATTCACCATTCACACAATAAAAACAAATGCTTAAAGTTACACCTTAAAATATTTAGAAATCACATATTATACTTTTAATGCACATTTTGACGAAATGCATCAAATATTTATCGATTACGACATCTTCTCGACTTTTAAAAATACAGGATTCGCTGGAGTAATGAATATATGGTGTGTTGTAAACATCACTGGAATCTCTGTTTTCTCACTGACACTGACTTTATACTCTGATAAAATCTTAATCAATGCAACTTTAACTTGCAGGAGTCCGAATCGTTTACCTATAAAGAAGGGGAAACATAGCCTTAATATTGTTATATAAATATTATTTAATACTCTAAAATAATATGCAATTATGAACTGATTGCATTAATGATGCTAATTAATGTTAATTAAGATAAACATTTTTCTAAATACCGATACATATCCTAGGACCTTCACCAAATGGAAGATACATAAAGGCATGTCTCACAGCAACTTCATCAGAGTTAAATCGCTCTGGCCTGAATTTTTCTGGATCAGGATAGACTCTCGAATCTTTGTGTAAACCCAAAAGGGAAATAATTACATTCGTGCCTTTCGGGATGCAGTAATCAAAATCCGGAATCTGGTAATCTTTTCTGCAGACTCGGTTTAGAAAAGGAAGGATTGGATACTTTCTTAATGTTTCTGCAGTAATTACATACATTTGGTATAATTTAGTTAATAATCATTATAATAATCATTGTAATAATACACGTGGAATTATAAACGTATTTTTATTACCCAATACAACCTTATGAAGATATGACATTGCATAAACGTCCTCGTAAGTTAAATCCCTGCGATCACCTAAAGTTTCTTCTATTTCTTTACGAAGTTTCTCCTGAACCCCTACATTTAATGCCAATTCGTAGAGACAGTAAGTAGTTGCTGAAGAGGAAGTTTCAAATCCTGCGAGGAAAAAGACAAAGGCCTGTGCGCATGCTTCTGAGATACTGATAGTATCTATAGAATGACCTGATGTATTTTTACTTATATTATAAAACATAAATTTTATAAACATGAATATTATATAAATTAACAATGTGCATAAAAGGTAAGTGTACCAATTTTATTGTGAACTTTGGAATCCCTTTCGTCATCTTCTTCGACTTTTCCGTGATCAAGGAGCTGGATTAATAAATTTAAGAAATCTTTTCTCTGGACATGATTAGTTCTTCTGTAGGCAATTGCATCCCGAAAGACTTTATTAAAGAATCCTGAGACTTCATTTGAATTTATGGGAACTCTGAGTATGTCTAACATTTTTGGGAAGAACATTAGTAGAGGAATTTTAATAGGATTTAGGTCAACACATTTTTTCCCATAAATACGGAATTCTGCTTCTGGATTGCTCAAGCTATTGCATTCTAGACCGAATGCAATGGAAGCTATAACATCAGTTGTGTATCTGTTTATATCAATATAGATTTGTTATAACAGACAATTTTATATAAATTGTTATAAGATAGTTTATGTAAAATGTTTACTTATGGTTGATGGAAAAAATTTTTACAATAAATAAATATTTTCAAATAAATACCCGCCATCTTGTTATGTTTCAACATTTCTAAATTGAAATTGCTCAGTTCGAACGAAGACGATAACGTTTATCAGAATTTGGAAAGAAAATCTAAATATTTTAATTAGGTGAAAAATTAAAATGGTTTAAAGAAAAAATATATTTTTTTTAAAACAGAGTTGAAAATTCAAATAGTTATAACTAATTTATCTAATTTATTATAGTAATTTATATTATTCTCTAAGAATAGTTGTAGTTTTTTCTACTTTTTTTTAAAAATGTTTCCATCATCATAGGTAAAGACATTTTTTATCGATTTTTATCTAATTTATAATTAGAGATTAAAATATTACCTGCTTAATAAATCCTTGATATCAAGTACATTCCCAGATTTTTCGATGGAATCACCTAAAACCATCCTAAGGTCTTTTCCAACTTTTTCAACTAAGGGAAACATTTGTCTTATTTTTCCAGAAGTGAAAGTGGGCGAAAGTTTTGATCTGATAAACTTCCATTCTTCACCAGGCAACAAGAACAAATGTCCCGACAATGGATCGACATCATTGTTAAAATACAAACCGCGATCGTGAAAATGAGCGAAGTCCTTAATAAGAATAAGACGAATCAAGTCAGGATCGTTAATTATTAAATGTGGTACATGATACATGTACATTCCATAAAAAGGATACGATTTGAATCGTTCATAGCTGTCTCGAAGCAGTTCACCTTAAAATGAAACTAGTTTAATTTTATAACCCATTATGATATTTTTTTATTGTTTTTACCAATGCACTTTTTTCCAAGAATTGTTGGCAGAATATTCCCCACAAAAATTGTGGGAGCCTCGTGTGGTATTCCTTGTTTTTTCCAGTAATTGAAAATTGTGAATTTGAGGTATACATAAATCCCCCAAAACAATGCTGTAGTCCAGAATAATTTTGACACAAGCACGGAGAGCGCGAATTCCAACATAATGGTCTGAAAGTGATAATATAACTTCAATAATAATAACAGAAATAATAATAATAATAATTTAGAATTGTTTGGCGAAAAACATAAGATTTAATTAGATTTGGTTGATCTTACCGTAATTTATTACTTAAAAAAAATAGTACACTTACTTTTTAACATCCAAATTTTTGAACTTGAGCACTCACTTTAACAACACATTTTCACAATTTGGTATTTACGAAAAATAGCAAGAACTGTAATTCCAATTATTTAACTTACTAAAGTTCCCTTCAGCGCAGATATCATCGCAAACTAATACTCGATTTGATGAGGAAAACGCGTTTTATACCATAAGGAGTTCTAAGTAAACAAGTTATCAATTGTTTTTAATTGAGTAAAATCATTAGATATAGTAAAATATCGTGAAAACATGTTTTTGATAATTGTGAATTATAGAAGGAAACTAATTATCAGCTGGTTACCGATACCAGCGAATCACTTCACTCATATATTGATAAAAGCATAATTCAAGATAAATTGACAAGAATTCAAGATGAATTCAAAATAATTCAACAGAACTCAAAAGTTTTTAAAAGAGATTTGATTATACTTTTAAGGCCATGTATTACTTATCCGATCCCTACCTTACCGACATTTTTTTCTCTGCAACGTTATTGGTAAATTTATTG
>JAUESH010000037.1:34562-58321 GCA_032275165.1 Synergus magnus
TTCAGTAGATTTTTCACTGATTAAAATCGTGAGAAAAGAGTCACTGAGAATCAGTGGAATTTGACTGGGAATCAGTGGAATTTGACTGGGAATCAGTGAAATTTCACTGATTTTTCACTGATTCAAGTTTAGAGAGTGTGTGACAGCCCTGCCTTAAGGGTTTAAAAGGTTTTAATGGATTTCAAAATATTTTAGGCATTATACAGAAATGAATTGCCTATAGTTTTGGAGAAAAATTTTTATAAAGTTGGCGAAATTTTTTCTCTCTAGTATAATAAGAACGACATCCGTCGATTTGGAATTTGTTTCAATCATAAAAATAGGAGAAAAAAAAAACATCGTTTGATTTTCCCCATTCATTGATATGCAAAATATTAAAAATCCAAGGCGGCATCTCAAATCGATAAGATCTCGTATAATGTATCCGAGAGCGTGTGGAACGAGCGTGTAAGTGGCGGAAGATGATTGCAAAACAAAATATGATGAAAAAGAGAAGAAGAAGATCAACGATTGGTCGTCACAAGGAAGAAGAAAAACCGTGTCGCTCGGGTAATCCTCGACGAAGACTACCCATGGCGATCGTTTTGCCGGTTTTTCTCGGTTATTAAGAAACCATCAATCTTACTCGCCGATCTGATCGGTCCCTACACTACGGGGTTCTCCTTCCTTTTCTTTCTTTTTTTCATGTCCGTTCACCCAACAAGTATATAAAATCCACATGACATGTGTAAACTATTGCAGAGTTCATTTGATTGAACGTCTGATTTTAAAAGAGATATCAAAACCAGTAACCGTTATTAAAAGAAGTTATAGGTTCCTTCGAATTTCAAAAATGAATTATTTATCAATTTTCTTACATATAGTACTAATCGAAACACTTGAAACTAACAAAAAAGCAGATGGGCTATTTCTAGATATGCAAATTACTGTTACCGATATGTACCGACATCTGGAATATTCAAGGGTTCTTTTCCGTAAAAAATTTTGAAGTTTAGGCAAACGTCGGTAACAGAAATTTGCAGCAGATGGTAAAGAAGATATCTAACATATAGGCTGAACACCGTAACATGGTCAAAATCTGCATTACCGACTGAAGTTAATATGGACCGCATAAAGCATGAAATATTCCCCAATTGGCCGTCATTATAGATCTCTTACATATCGACCAATGGTATAACCGTGGCAGGAATCTACACTGTCGGCCGATGGCAATATCCACTGTCGGAAGTTGGTACTATTCCGGATTAAATGAACTGAGGACCACTTTATTTTAATACCTTTTCCCTTTTTTTCTTTATGAAATAAACAAAAAATGAGAGAAACTTGTTTTTTTTTCACTTCTGCAAAAAAAAAATAGAATGGAATAGAATAAAATTCAAGATATATTTTGTGTATATATAATATAAATAGGGTAAATTATGAAATATGACTGCGGCCCCAATCCGAATACAACCGAGCTAAGCGCTGCTTAACTTCGGCGATCGAATGAGAGGCCTTTAACAATACCATGCACCCCATTGGGTACATTTAAACTGGATCTGTTCTGGGTTAACTTTTACAAAATATATTTTTCTCAAAATTTACTATACCTATATGCATGATACATTTTCTTATCAGTCCCACCATAAATATTTTATTTATTTTCCGTAGACTTTAAAAAATTTTAGAATACTAAAATTCTTATGTTGAAATGATTTTCCAATATAAAATGATTTTTTATAACTTTTAGATTTCGCCATTCATTTTCTTTTACTGAATTCCCTTCTGTTGGATTTTTTCTTATTTTTGAAATTGTGAAGTCGTTTAAGAAGCTTCCGACCTTCCTATTCGTTCCACAAGAAAAAAAGAACCGACTAGTGATGATTAACTTCGATCCATTTTGAATACGAGACTGAATCAACCTCTTTTTTTGTCGTCCTTGTCCGAATTAAGATTTTAAGACGATTTAATACGTCGAAATTGTGTTTCGTCTTCCAAGATAATCTAACATAATTTTTTTTATTCCAAATGCAATAAATGCAATAAATCATCTAATATTAGAAACCCTAGGCGTGTCTCACAGTTAATTAAATTGAAAAGTTTTGGCTAAAGGGAAGATAATTCTTTAAAATTAAGAATTTAAGATTCTGAATTGATCGGGATTATTTACACTATAATCCACTTGAATTTATCTTTATCTAGAAATATAAAGATTCTCGAAAAAATTCTCGTTTAAAAATCATAATCAAAACATAATAGTAGTTGACGTGATGACAGGGGCATTAAGAGAGATTCATTAGCATGGGAGGGCTAAGTTGCAAAACAAATTTATGCTCTGGTCACGAGATATTACTATTTTTATTGTAACCGCCGAAAAGACAAGTCAGTAGCGACGTTAAACATCAAAATGACAGATAGTTGATGGCAGAAACAAGCACACGAGAGTGGAAGTAGTTTCAAACTGCTGTTGACGTCCGACACGATCCCAGGCAAAGCACTTGCCTTGTCCAACAATGAATCGGACATCTTTGTAACTTAATTCCTCATCGATCAATTTAAGTTTAGAATTTTTATTGATTGCAGTTTTTGCTTATTATTTTCATTTCGTTGTGATTCTAATATTGAATTTATTAGAAAAAATACAAAAAGATGGAAATGGATAGAAAGGAAAAGAAATAAATAATAATTAATGTAGAAAGGGTCCTTTTTCTCCTATGAAAAAATCACGTTAGATCCTATCTGCCCCTACATAAAATCCGATGTACGAACTTATGACAAAAACCTGCAAAAATTAATATCTCAAATTTATATCATACCCATAAAAAAAACCCTACGTTTTAACCTATGATCTACCCCTATATAAAAAGGCCCAATGAGTCTTTCCATTCTTCAAACTTATTGGCCTTCATATTCGTGCTTTTTCTCGTTAAATAGAATTTTAATGAAAATTAAAAAATTTTGTACAATTAGAAATCGCTTGAAATCACTTGAAATGCGTTAAAAATAAAAACTTCTTGTCCGCTTGGATATATGTAAAATGGTTTAAGGCTTCGCGTCCGATCACCAAGGTTAAGCAGTGCTTGGCCGGTTGATACTTGGATGGGTGCCGTCGTACTGGAGGGAGTGGATTTTATTTACCAGTTTTCAAGCTGCCTTCAATCCTGAACTAATAATAATAATAATAATCTTATATATAATTAATTATGTTTGTCCGGGATTGCGGATTGGTTCCTTAAAGTTTACATTTTTGTTTATTGTTTTGATTTTATTGTGATTTTAATATTTAATTTATTGAAAATGAATGAAAAAATTAAACATTTTATAGGTATAACCCCTGGGGAATGATGTGTAAAATAACTGGTAAAAATTTCAGGCAAATCGGTTTATTAGTTTTTAGTGAGTGCTTCCCCCCAGGCCATGAGTGTCACGAAAAAGAGGCGTCTGCTGTGACAGAGTATTGTATAAACAAATTTTTGTTAAATTAAATTTAAAAAAATTTGTTTGTATACTTAAAGACTTAGATAATAACATATTAAAAATTCAAATCGATTGGACTTTATTATTTACCCTTTCAAAAAAAATCATGAAATTATGTAAAAAAATGTGTGCTCACAGTGGTCTACCGCTCTATATGACAGAAATGAAAGACACATAAAGATAGACATTATTAGTTCAGGAGTGAAGGCAGCTTGAAAACTGGTAAATAAAATCCACTCCCTTCAGTACGACGGCACCCATCCGAGTATCAACCGGCCAAAAGCGCTGCTTAACCGTGGTGATCGGACGCGAAGCCTCAAACCATTATACATATATCCAAACGGACAAGAAGTTTTTATTTTTAACGCATTTCAAGTGATTTCAAGCGATTTCTGATGGTAAAATTTTTTAAAATTTTCATTAAAATTCTAAGTACGAATATGAAGACTAATAAGTTTGAAGAAGGGAAGGACTCATTGGGCCTGAACTCTTACCCAATTCTGAAGCCTTGCAAGCGATAATTTCCTCGGGCCGATCGCTCATGCTAATTTCATAACAACCCTCGCACCAATAGGCGCAGCGCAGGGAGAAAGAAGATATGAAGAAGCAGAAGAGAAAAAGAAAGCGATGAAGAAAAGAAGAGAGAATGAAAAAATTGAGAAACATGAGGGAACTGAGTATAACGGTGGAAGATGGACGCGTCTATTTTGCTTGGGTTATAGTCGTAAAATGGAGTGCTCATCTTGAATAACAGAGAGCTGTTGGAACATAGAAAACCCGGCGATGTCATCACGGCTGAAACTCGGGCCGGTTTAAAATTAACTCGCGTACCGGCGATTTATCGCACCGCCTCACTCCGTCACGCGAGGTCATATCAGACGAAACATACCACCCCTTAGAATCATACCTTGCTGAAGGGGTGGATGCACTTTTAGATAAGAAGAAAATTTATTCATTTATTTAATTTCTGGGTGAGCCGAGAGAAAATAAAACACAGTTTTCAGATTATTCGAGTTACCACTCGAAGATAAGACGCTACAACCAATTAATATAAATTTAAAGTTAATTCATTCTGACTCAATGGGATCCATGCTATTATCCACTGGATTTTATTACGAATTATTCGGATAGAAAACCTATCCAAATGAATTTGCGCCGATCCGAAATCTGATCCGAATTAAGACGAATAAACATTTTAAAACATTTTTCGGATTGGTTTGAATTGATTGAATCTGGTTTTCATTCCGAATCCGAATGAATCCAATTCAATCTGAACAATTTTTTAAAACGTTTGTTCTGATTGATTCGGATTGGCTTGGATTCAGTCAGATAGGATTTCTACACGGAGAGAAAACTATGGTTGGGCCAACCATGAAAATGGAAAAATATGGAGCATCCATAGTTATGGTTGCTGCAGCCAAAGTTTGGTCAGCGCAACCATTCAATTCCTTAGCTTAGCCATTTTTTTGGTTGCGCTGACAAAATTTTGGCTGCTGCACCCATAACTATGGTTGCAGCAACTATAGATATGGTTGCCCCATATTTTTCCATTTTTATGGTTGGCCCAACCATATCTTTTCTCTCCGTGTATCCGAAACTTTCGCCAGGGATAGCATTGAATTTTATTTTTATTTTCTTGTGTTGGAAGAAAGTTGGAAAGAAACTTTCCATTCTTTATCTTCTCGAGAACGAGAATAATGGAATTGCTTTCAAAACTGGGTCAAGGAATCCACCCATATTTTGAGTCGGGACTTAAAATGAATTTTAAGAAATATTATCAGCACTTGTCAACTAAATACAGAACGAAATGAAGAGGATTTACAAAAAATAAAATTTATAATCATTGCAGTCTGAAGTGGTTGGAAGCACTAAGACCGCCACCGGCATTGCGTCTTCTCGATGGGCACAGAACTTTTAAGAGTGCAAAAAACAGCAGAGCACAATACTTTATTGCTCTGACCCGCCCCTTTCCTCCAATCTCACCCTCAATCTTGCCCCCTTTTTAACCTTTTTTTACCTCACATTCGATTTTCGGAAGACAGCGCGCATATCTTTTTCAAATTCCAATTGGAATGTCCTGGGATGTTTGCGAGGCAGGCACAAAATGTTTTTATTCGATGAATTTGCATTTGCAATTTTTAATCCCTGGATTTGTATAAATGGATTTCGTGAGTTCCATTCAAGGTTGTAAATAGCGATTTCTGGGAATTGGTAAGAAATTATTGAATCGAGGTTTCGTATGATGAGAGCAAGGCGGGAATAAAGAATTAATATAAGGAAGAGTACCTATACAAATATTGTGACATTTTTATGGAACTGTTTAATCGTTTCTCAAGATCTGAGTGAAATTCTATTGAAAATAATTAAATTCGACGGCAGTTATTGGAATTGAATGAAATTCAATAGAATACAATAATATTGAATGGATTGCTTTGAAATTCAAACGAATTTCAAGGGATTTAATTGAATACTAAATAGATTTTCGATAGGATTTATCGGATTAGCCTTTGAAAATATTTTCAATAATTTCGATGTGTTTTAACGGATTCCAAGAGATTTTTAGTAATTTTAAGGGACCTCAAAGAAATTTCACGTATTTTCTAGAATTTTAAAGAGTTTTATAGGGTTTAATAGATTTTTAAGAATTGTAAATGACTACAAGAAAATTCAATAACTTTCGTGGAATTACAAGGAGTTTAAACAAATTTTAAGGGGTTCTAAAGAATTAAAAAATATTTCAAGATATTGGAAAATATTTTATGGAATTTCAAAGAATTTCCAGGGATTACAAAAAATTCTAAAAGATTTAATGGGATTTCAGTTTAACAATTTTCAAAAACTTTGGGGTGTTTCAATGGCTTCTAAAAGTTTTCTGAAGATTTCGAGGGATTGAAATTAAAATTTGGGATTTTACAGGAATTCAAAGAGAGGGAATTCACAAATTTATAGGGATTCCAGTGAGTTTAAAAAGATTGCAAAGAATTTTAAAGGATTACAAATTGCTTTAAAAGATTTCATTGGATTTCAAGAAGGTTTTAAAAATTTCATAGAATTCAAACGATTTTTAAAGGTTTTCAAAAGATTTTAGAGGATTACCGAAAAACTGCTAAGACTTCAAAAAAAGTCCCAGGGCCTTAATGAGATTCCAATGAGCTTAAAACGACTTTGAGGGATGAAAATCAAATTTCAGGTTTTCTTTAAATAACCGGTAATTTATCGCAATTCCTTGAAGTGCCAAAAAATTCAAACTTCCCAAAATCTCAAAAATCAGGCGAACACTTTTGTAATCCCTCAAAATTGTCGTAAATCAATCGATATCATTTACTATCCCTAGAAATTATTCCTAAAATATTTATAAATAACTCAAAATCATTCAAATTTATAAATTAACAACAAAAAAAGTGTTAATACTTCGAAAAAGGCCCTAGAACCTTAATTAGAATTCCATGACGTCAGAGAGTACTACACCCTCACGAAAAAAAGCAAATTCTTTTATTTGAATTAGGAAAAAAGTTTCTTAATAATTTTGCTGAAAATAACTAAATAAAAATGATTGCTTTTTGCCTCGGCCTAATTTGACTGAATAACGTGCATTTCAGGTAGAATTTTTTTCTATAAAAACTGTTACTAAATCGGCTGGAAGAACCACGCCTGTTCGCCAATCACGTTGGCATCGACGTGCCCTTTGTTTCCCGACTGGACGGGCCCTAACGCAGCAGCTAAGGACTCGGTGGCCATCGCTGGACGTCCATTAAATACAGAAATGAGGCTTCCAAGCGCGTCCTGAACGAGTCGGACCAGATCCTGCTGCACAGGGCCCTAACTCTGGAGAACGAGAGAGAAATCCAGAAATAAAGGAAGAATAAGAGAGAGAGAAAAATACAGAGTCGGGTCAGAACGGGCCACGTTTAGCTGAGGTCGCCCGGGGCCTTCAGACCATTAACAAGGAGCGCAGCAATTTATGGACGGACTCGCTCATTTCCACTTTATTATTATTTTCTCATCTCAAAGATGCTTTTTCTCTTCGTTTTGTTCTAGTTTTCTCTTTCATTCCGTCCCAAGCCATTCACCCATTTTCCCTCTCACTTCCTCCTGGAATTAAATATCACTGTTTCGAAAAAGGAAGGGACAGCTGCGTTGCCAACTTTCTGAAATAATTAGATATTTAAGAGTTTTGGATCCAAATTATAATCTTAAAATTCGAATTCATTTTACTTAACAAGTACTGTAATTGAACATTTTTCTCCTCTGTAGAGGTATTCATTTTTTAAATACACTACCGGTAAAATGAGAAGATTAAATTTTGAGGTAAGAATTTTGATCCAACACTCTTAAGGGACTTAGATTCAAATTCCAGCCTCAAAATTCCATCTCTCCGTTTTACTGAACAATTATTAGAATTGGATGTCCTCTTGTTCTAAATAATCGCCACTACAGAGTCAAAAAATATCTATTTATATTTGTTAAGGAAAATTAATTTTGGTTTTGACGGTTTAAGGTTGTCTAAAAACCCGGTATCGTTTTTTATACCTTTCTAAAAAAAATTCATGTTTCTGCCAATGTGCAGGCTAATGGATGGAAAGAACAAAACTATATTAAAATCAAATATGCAATTAATACGAATTATGATGGCCCCCATCCGAACATAACCGAGCTAAGAGCTGCTTAACTTCGGTTATCGAACGAAAACTATTAGACAATACCATGCGTCAAATATGCCAGTTAAAATAATTTCTTTAATTCCATAAGAGAATAATTTCTAAAGGGTTCAAATTGCATTCTTTTATTTAATTCTAAATAACTTTTGCAGTTTCAAAAATTGCGTAATGTTGTGAGGTCAATTTAAATACAAAATTATATCATTTTCATTTACATAAATAATTCTCGAAGTCGTAAACTGTTTAGTTAAAATCTGAAAAAGTCGTAAAGTATACTAAAAAAATTCCTAAAAATTTGAAAACCTCGAAAGACTACTAAATATTTAAAAAAAGATACATTTAGATATTTACAATTAAAAATATATAAAAGCTGGGATTTTACCCTAGCTGGAATTTAATTAACCAGTTTTCTTTAAAATAATTTTAGTTAAAAAAAAACTAACGTAATTTGCAGCTTTTAGGAAACATTCTCTTGAATGGATGAAAATATTTAAACTTGCGCTCATTCGAACTAAACTTTGATACCCTTCCCTTTTGTGAAAGTGTTAATTAATCTGTTAATTGATACTCTAAGTCTATTTAAACTCCAGGCATCGATAATACAGCACAAGATGGCAGAAGCTCTCGGATAAGAATACTTCGCCATCTGTTACTCACTCTTAAAATGTTATTAATTTTCTCCTTCATGAAAACGGTTCTCATTAATTATAAAATGGACTCACCGCCCACACCCCCGCGTCTCCAGAGCACGAGCTGTAAAGAAAAAAGACTGTTAATTAAGATATATAAATTTTAGGCTATCAAAAATTAATGTTCACTTCATCTTAGAAATCTAGTTAAAATCTAGAAATTGATTTTACACACTTGTAGGACAGACGAATATTTCCTGATCACCCATTCAGCAATCCATCCTGTTGATCCTTAATCCAAGCACTAAACACTTTCCACTGCACTAAACACTTTCTGAAAACAAACAATTGAAATTAGAATTCAGTATATGAATTTGGTTTTTAAATTTGAATCCGATTAATCATCTTTTCAATAAAATACTAAAAAAAGACTCCAAATACTATTTCTATGACAGAAAATAAACTGAAAAAGCTGAGAAAGTTCCAGAAGTTCTTTCTTGTATTTTGAAACTGAGAAAGCTAAAAAAGTAAACTGTATATATTGAAGAAGCTAAAAAATCCTGTTTCCAAACGAGAAAATAGAAATTATAATATTTTCTGTAACCTAGATGCAAAAAAATAGTTTTATCGCTCTTATCCCAAGGATTTTTTATTCCCAGTTGGTCCATTTCCATTTTAAAGCTTTCAAAAATTAAAATTTAGATTACATTAAAGAATATTCCTAAACAGAAAAATAATGAGGATTATTTAAGAAAATTTTTGACAATTATTTAAACGTTTAGAATGTTTAATCCAGACCAGAAAAAACTCTTCTTAGTTTCAGAATGATAGACTAAAATCTAAAAACGAATTTTATACTTACTTTGAGAACAGACCTCACATCTCTTAATATATATTGTCTTTCTTTTCACATTTCTATCGTTTTGACATTTTTATCCACGTCCTTATAAGCAATTTCTGAAAAAAGAAAGAAAAACTCAATAAAAAGATGTAAAGAAAAAAGTTTGTTCTAATGATTTTTGTAGAATAGAGTCAAAAAATAAATTGCTAATTCCTAGATCCAACTTCTAATCTCGAAAACTAATTCCTTCATTTATCTTATCAAATATTAGAATTAGATATTTTTTCTTTCTGCAACGGAATTCATTTTTTCAATAGAATTCATTTTTTCAATAGAATTATGAATAGAGAGTGAAAAAATCTCTAATTCTAATACTTTTTGCTTAAAAAGAAACGATTAAATTTAGGATTTGGAATGCGATTTTGCTTTAAAAAATTAGAAAGCATCTAAAAATATAAATATTTCATTGAAATACCCATATAAAAGATCAGAGGCCAGAAGATGATAGAATATTATAATTTTTTCCTGTTGAGGATAGAAAAAAAAGAATTCAGAATGTTACGTACCACTGTTGATTCAAAATCACTGATTGAAAATTCCATTCTATATTGTCCCAACTCAATTCCGAATACTTTCAATGTGATGCTGATTTTTTTAGAAAAAGACGCAATAATAATTGTTTGCTTGTTAACGACAATTTCACGAAACACCGAAGCACTAGACTATAATAACGACACGAACGCGATTGACAAAAAATATAACCTCCATTTACAATTTGAAAGTCGTCAAAGACTGAGATTCCAGAATATTCTAAACATGAATTCTACCATAAACAAACAAATCCGACAATCAATGGTCTTCAAAAAGAAAACAAAAGATAATTGCCTCACTGAAAATCCAGCTACCAAACCAAGGTCAAAACTTGTTATTCACTGTGCCACGAGCCCACGAGTCAAATAACCCTAATTTATCAAAAAACAATTGTGATTTTTAACCGGCTAGTAGAAACGCGAGTGACGAAAAGTTTTTATGATCATAATAATCAAACAAATGTATTAATTAGCGATAAATAAAGCCTCGAAAAACCACCTGTGAAGTTAGAAACTTTTACTGGCTTTTGCGCATGCGCAAGAAAATTTTCTTAGAGCAAATTTTAGAATCCAAGCATTCCCGGGGACCCCGGGGACCCCGCTCAAAGTGTCGTGACGCAGTAACGAAAGTTCTTGCTAAATTCTTTGTTAGAGTTTATAAACGATTGTTTCGGATTGTTGTGGAAATTATTAGGCACTTTGTAGATTCAAACAAACGTGATTCACGTGAATCATGATAAAAAAAACTCGGTAGATCGGTCGTGATGAGTCGATTCCAGTGTCGTGAACCGGAACTTTGTGAACTCTAAAAATCCCGATTCTCAAAAGGCTTCGCGTTTGCCTGAATTACGCACCGATTTACTAATTCAGTAATCAGGAGCGGGTTTTGATCGATATTTTGCGTTTTTCGCGAGTGAAAATACAAAATAGCCTCAAAAAATTGATTTAGTTTCAAGAAAATTATTTTTGGGTGAGGGTGGGGGTTGGCGATCGATCAGGTAGTCGACTCTCGACATTCGATTGCAAACATCGATTGTGGCGAACTTCACAGAGTTCTTTAAAATTTGAATTCTATTCCGCCGTAACGATTGTTACAATCGTGTCGTGAGTGTGGAAATTTTTGTTCTGGAAACGTTACTTTTTTAACTAAATAAAACGGTTTGCAGGTTGAAGAATATTAAAAATTAACTCAGAATAGTCCGGGAGTTGAGAAATGTTAATAAAAATAATTTATAGGTTAGATTTCGTGTCATCAGATTAACAATGATAATTTTTTTCTAAATTTTTGTTGTGCATATTCGGGGTTTTGTGAAGAGATTGAGAATTATTCTCAAGTAAGTATAAAGTATTAGTATTTAGATTCTAACCTACAATTTTAAAGATATAAGAAAAGTTTCTTTCTGAACTGAATTAATTATTCTAAACTTTTCAATAATTTTCTAGATGTATGTAGTATGATATTTTTTTTTGGTAAAAGACAACTTTTTGGATCCAGTTTTTGAAAAATATTTTATATTGACCTAGTCTATATTTTTAGTTTCAAGAATATTCTCTTATGTAATCTAAATTTGATCTTTTGAAAGCTCAGTGTCCTGTGGACCAACTGGGAATAATTTTTCTTTAGGATAAGAGTGAGAAAACTAATTTTTTGTATCTTTGCAGAAAATGTTATAATTTCTATCTATTTCCTCAATTAAAAACAGTATTTTTAGCTTTCTCAGTTTTAAGATACATGAGAGAATTTCTGGAATCGATTTTTTCTGCTTTTTAAATTTATTTCTGACATATAAGTAAATTTACAGCTTTTTTTGCATTGTATTGTGAAAATAGTTCATCGGGTTCGAATTTAAAGAACAACATTGATATACTGAATACTAATTTCTATTATTTGTTTTCAGAAAGTGTTTAGTGCAGTGGAAAGTGTTTAGAGCTTGGATTAGATTAAGGATCAACAGGATGGATTGCTGAATGGGTAATCAGGAAATATTCGTCTGACCAACAAGTTAGTAAAATGTTTCTTAAATGATTTAAAATTGCAAAAGGAAGTCCTTTTTCTTCTTATTGAACCCTGGAAATGAAAAGTGGAAACTAGATTAAATAATCCATCTTTTCTTATGGACATTTCACAATTTTTGTATTCCACGTGGTCAGTTTATTGTTTTCTTCTTTATTGATCTGATTTTTTTCTGATGTCCATCATTTGTCATTTATATTTTTATTTACACTTGGTTTTTAACGAAATTATTATATTTAATCCTTATAGGAGTAAATATAATTGAGCTCTTTGAGGAATACTAAGAACCCTTCATGAAAATTTTAATTCTTTTAAAAGGACTCGTGAAATACTTAAAAAATCCTGTTGGAAAATCTGCTTGTTAGGTATAAATTTCGAGTTGACAATCCTCAATATAAAAGTAACAAAAGTTTTATTCATATAATGTTAGCATACTTTTTTACAATCTCTCTGTAAAAGTCGAACACATATTGGCTTGCATTCCTGCAACTTTCTTTAGTTGCAGCCAACTCTTTCTCAGAAAAGGTCCCAGTTGTGTGACAACAGATTATGTCCTTCTTAATACTGTCGAAGACATACGTGAAAGTGGCTCTTGCGTTCTGAAATTAATGAAAATTAGATTCGTAAAGTTACATTCGTAAACTACTTCCATATTTAAAAAATAAATTTACCTGTGTTTGTATATTATCAGGATCCAAAATAACTAGGTTGGTATCCTTATCAATCATACAGTTAACAGCTGCGACTGTAAATTTCATAGACACACTTGCATTAATTAAAGCTAAACACGCAGCATTGATGGAGGACGCTAAGATCTAAAAAAAGAAACATAATTACAATTTAGATTCACTTTAAGAGTGTGTATTTATATCATTGGCTACATTATAAATTATAATCTATTAAGACTTGAATTTTAAATCCTATATTCAAAAATTTTGCTTCCTCGAAGAAATTTAATTATGAAATATAAAAATCTATTTACTCCACCGGAATCCTGTAGTTCTTGGACGTTTATAGAAATTGCAGCCCCAGGATACAGTGTCGTGATTATTGTAGCTTCGCAACTATCTTTTATATACAATTCCATCAGTCTATCGTTTATACCTAAAAATTGAACACAAGTAGACGTTAGTAAATTGAAAATCGTTGAAATTTGATTGAGAGCTTAAATTATTCAATCAGCCAAACTCTAGCATTTTTCCCAAAAATATAAAGGATCAAATTTTGAACTCAAATTTCAATCTCTTCATTTTACTCCGCAAATATTAGAACTAAATATCTTTTGGCTCTGTAGACGTACTCCTTTACGAAATAGAATTATAGCTATAGAGGGAAAAAATTTGTAGTATTAAAACTTTATGGGTGAATTGAAGAGTTTGAAAGTTCACCTCAAAATTCAATCATTTCATTTTCTACAAAAAGCACTAAAAGTACACATTTTTTCGCTCTATAGCCAAACTTTTACTTAAAAAATAGAAGCCCCAGAAAAGCGAAGAAATATCTAATTATAATATTTCTTAAGTAAAATGAAGAAATCGAACTTTGAGGTTAAGGTTTTTGTCCAGCATCCTTGATTCAAAGATTATTTCACTTAGCGTGGTCATTTTTGAAAATAGTGTGGCTTACGACCTAAAGGAACTAATTGGACAATTTTTACTATGATTATGAAAGAACTTGGTTTTTAAATTCTAGAGAAAATTCGCTAAATTCTATAGCAAATTATTTTTTTGAAAACCTACTTTGTGGTCCCTTTGCTCCACTAAATGTTGCTTCAACACTGGCCTTGTCATACATCATTTTTTGTAACTTTACTTCCACTGGACCATTAACACCTGCTATTACTGTAGTATCACCTAAAAATAATGAATTTTAAAATAGTGAAACCATCCTCTTAAAAATTGTAAATATATTTATCTTTTACTCTACCTTGTATAAACATAGAAGATCCATCTGGCACTGACAGTACATTCAATTCACATTTCATGGGACGTAAACTAGACTCGTTTTCTGTCATTTTTGAAGATTTTTTCCGTAAATATTCCTACACTAAAAATTATGCCTCTGGAGGTTATATTTACATGTGCATGCCGATAATTTGAAAAGTCGCCATTTTGTAATTCGCAGCACTAGCGCATCCAGCGGCGTTTATGGCAAACTCTTTATTAATTCTAGAGTTATCCAAAGTCGGTATGGGAGAAATTGATAAATTTTATTTTCACGACTGGATAGTGCTGCCCTCGTTAAATTTTTGTCCATGAAAATAATAATTTTTAGAACGTCTAGACTTAGGATATTGAGAGTGAAAAATTAGTAGAAAAATTACATGATATATTTTTTAGTATTATAATTAATTTATTTTATATATAATTATTTTATCTTTAATTTTAGACAAAAAGTATTAAAATTATTTTTCGCTCTGTACGTAAATTTCTATTTGAAAAATGAGTGTGACTACAGAGTGAAAAAATAATAAATTATAATATTTGTCAAGGAAAACGAAGAGATCGAATTTTGAGACTTTAATAATAGAGAAATTTAATTATCTTTAATCGTCATCCTCATCGTCGTCATCATCCTCATCATCTTCGGCGTCTTTTTCTATTTCCCCCTCTTCTTCGTCGTCTTCTCCTGTAGTAAAAAGAAACGTAAATATTTAAACTGGAAAATATCTTCAAAATAATCCTCTGAAAAATTGAAATCCCACCTAAAATTTCTTTAGGAGGTGGTGGTAAATGGGCGATACGATAAGCTTCCTCCTCTTCGAAAGATGGATCCGCAATTTCCATCACCTCTGGTCCAATTTTGTATTGATCTTGCACTTGGGGCATTGAAGGTGGAGAGTAATTGTATGCAAAGTACTTATTTCCCCAGCCAATATACAAATTAGCAAATCTTCTGTTCGTAGAAAAAAATTTCAAATTATATCTAAGAACAAAATTTTTGAGAAATCTGCATGAATCCAATCGGATTTGAATGACTGTAAAAATGTGGCTCAATTCGAAATTAAATTAATTATAAAATTTATTTATCGTTTGGAAATAATTAGCAACTCATTATTGAAAACAATAAAATTTTTTAAATGATCACACACATTATAGTATTTGAATTAAAAAAAAATATATATTAATAATAATTATAGTTGATTTTATAAAGAGGAAATACCTTCCGGATGCAAAAGAAAACGCTCCTGGCCAGATATTTGATCGAACAATAGCAATCGAAGTTTCTGTTTGAACTCGAGAGGATTGTCTGGCAGTCCAGGGCACTATTGAGTCCGAAGTGGCATCTTCTGACAAAGGAGTGAGCAAGGGTGGACCCACTTCTCTTTCTATAGTTGGCGTCTCTTTTTCCTCCTCTTCTTCCTCCTCTTCTTCCTCTTCAACTTCTTCATCCTGCAAAAATATTTCTTCTTTCTCCAGACTATCACAATTACGAAAAAAAAAAATTGTAATGGAACTTTGAAATTTTTTCTTTAAGGAAAAAAATCACCCCCACCCTTAGTGTCGGATTTGATAAACAAGTCTAATTGTTTTATTTATTTTTTGAGTTTTATACTTTTTGAGGAAAAGTATAAAATTCAAGTCTTTTTCAAGCATAGAAAGATATTTAAAAATTAAAAATACTTCAGCTTCTTCCTCATTTTTTTCCGGATTCCACGGAACAGCTCGACCTTGTTTCAATATAAATGGGCTGTGATGGCACCAATTAGACATGGAAGCATCCACTAATTCTTTCACAGGTAAAGGATCGTAATGTGGATTTTCCGATATGATTCCATCTGAAATATTTTTATTGAGTTTAATTGAGTCATTTTATTTTATACAAAAAGTATTCGAACTAGAAATTTTTTTGCTCTGCAGACATGCTAATATTTGAAAAATGAGTACTTCTACAGAGGGGAAAAATATCTAATTATAATATTTTTTAAGTAAAATGAGGAAATCGAATATTGTTGATTTTAATCATAATATTTCGAATAAAATTCTATTTCAATTTCATGCTATTTTGTGATATTTTTCCGGCTCTAAGATAACTGCCTCTACAGACGTATATAGACTGCTTTAAATTATCAGTTCCGTACTTCCGTAGTAGGTTTAAAATACCATTATTGTGGAATCGACTATATTTCAAGAGAAGCTTGATTCTCCTTTTCTAAATTAAAGTTTGATAACTAAAGAAAAATTTTCTTATGGACAATTTAATACTTATTTATCTATAATTTGTCAAAAACTAAATAAATAAAGAAATTATTATATTTTTTTGTTTCATTTGACAAATTATAGGCAAAAAAAATATTTTAAAAAAAAACATTTTTGTAGGAAGAAAGATAGTTTTTTACCAGTTGTTTCCTCCCCTTCCTCTTCCCCTACTTCTTCCTCCTCTTCTTCCTCCCCGCCACCAAATGTATAATAACCCATTGGAGAAATCAATGTGGCAGCACTTATTCGAGCAATTTGTGCTCTGAGATAATTCGTCTCATTACCAGGAAATGGTGGGAAAGTGAAGATCTGAAATATCCGATTCTTTTCTCATTTCTAATAAAATTTTTTCCAATTTAAATTAATTTCCTCCTTTAAAAAAATAGCTTAAAAATTGAACGATTTTTTCCTTTAATCTTTTTTTAATTAGGAAAAAAAAATGTCTGCCGAAGAAATAAAGATCCATTTTCTCTCTGTTCCCTCGGCAGCAACGACCCTTATAGGCTAATTAAAATAAATGCTCTATTTAATTCCTTTTTAAAATCATTAAATTATCTAACAAGTTCCATCAAAATTCTACCTAGCAATCTTCTTGCGTTTACTTACCTCAGTTTCCAAATCCCCTGTAAAAATTCTTACTATTTCACGTGATGCGATTATTTGTTGGGGAGTCACCATCGGCAATTCGACCCAATCGTCTAAACCAGGAGAGTTGCAAACGAAATAAACCTGAAAAGTAGTTATTTAGAGATTCAGAAATTCTTATCACAAAATTTAAAATTCCTTAAAATCCCACAGTATTCTTAAAAATCTTAAAATTCCAGGAATTCCTTTAAAATTTCACGAAATATCCTGAAATCCCTTAAAATTCTACGAAATCTTTTAACAATCCTAAAAATCTTTTTAAATCCCTTAATAAAATTCTCCGACAAATTTTAAAATCCTTCAAAGTCCATAAAGTATTTTAAAAGCCATAAAAATCTCTTTAAATTAGTTAAAATTCGTGAAAATCTCTTAAAATTCCTAAAAACTTCTTGAAACTCTTTAAAATTCTACGATAACATTCAACATCCCTTTATATTCTTTAAAATCCATTAAAATTATTAGAAATCTCATTAAGTTCCATGAAATACTTTAAAATGTCACAAAATCTTTTAAAAATCATAAAAATCTTTTGAATTCTCTTAAAATTCCTCAAAATTCTACGACATTTAAAATCCCTTAAAATTGCTAGAAACCTTTTGAAATCGTTTAAAATTTCTCGAAATTCCACGACAAAATTTATAACCCCTAAATAAAATATTTTAAAAGTCATAAAAATCTTTTTAAATTCGTTAAAATTCGTGAAAATCTCTTAAAATTCCTAAAAACTTCTTGAAATTATTTTAAATCCCTTTATATCCTTTAAAATTGATTAAAATTATTAGAAATCTCATCAAATTCCATGAAATCCTTTAAAATTTCACAAAATCTTTTAAAAATCATAAAAACCTCTTGAATTCTCTTAAAATTCCTCGAAATTCCACGACAACATTTAAAGTCCCTTAAAATCCTTAAAACTAGAAACCTTTTGAAATCGTTTAAAATTCCTCAACATTCCACGACAACATTTATAATCCCTAAAAATTCTTGGAAATCTCTTAAAGTGCCTAAAATAAACCTTTTAAAATTCCTCAAAATTTCATAAAATTAAAAATTCCTTAAATTCACACAGAATTCTTAAAAATTTCTTAAAAGTGCATGAATTCATTTAAAATTCCACGAAAATCCTGAAATCCCTCAAAATTCTACGAAATTTTTTTAAAATTCTAAAAATATTTTGAATTTCGTAAAAGTCACTTGAAAATTGTCAAAGTTCCTTAAAATTCCTAGAAACCTCTTGAAATTCCTCTCTAAAAAAAAAGAGTGATGTAACGAAATGTCTTGAAAATGTCGCTTATATTGTTGTTACAAACCTGATTGGCTTTTGAATGGTTTGAAGTGGTAAAAAGTAAAATAAAAAAATCGCGGGCGTAGCGCGCGTGTTGGTTTGTTAGTAATATAAAATAATATTTATAAATTTAGTCATTTAAGACGCTAAATTCTTCAAAATGAGCATTTACTCATTTAAATACTCTACTTTTCTGTTAAGTCCCGTTCCAATCGGTTCAGGAGGAATTTGGACCGGTGGTTTCCACAAATTTTGAGGCAAAGGTGGAAAAATGAGTTCCAATCCTTCCTCTCTAGTTTCGCCTTCTCCCGCAAGTTCAGTTCTCAAAGCCGCATTTAGAGCTTCTTTTTCAGTGGCTTCCTTTTGTATATTAGCATCCGCCTCTTTTTTTGATATTTTTCCGGCTTCCTCAGCCTCAGCATCTTCTTTTTCCTTGCGAGCTTGATCATCCGTCAAAATTTGCTATAAAATATAATCTTAAAGCTTATACGTTAATATCTTAACTATTTTTACTCTTGAGTTATAGGCTAAATAATTTATTACTTCCTTTCTGCGCTTCAGTTCTTCCGCTTTGAACTCTGCTTCCAAAACGTAATAATTTTTCGGATTGCCTAGAATTTTCCCCCAAAATCTGAAAATTTTTAAATGAATTATTTATTTTATATTGTTCATTTATTTTTTAGCGTATTTGAAAGTGGCTTACCGAACATTTTCGATTGGAATGTCGGAAATGAGTTTTTTTATGCTTAAATTCAAAAGCAACATTTCGGATCGAGGCAAGCCGACATCAGCCTGCTCAAAATAAAATAGCAGGTCTAATAAATTTGGTGTTTCTTTCCTAAAGTCGCCATCGTCTTCCTGATCTTGAATATATTCTCTCCCTTCTTTTTCCTCTGGTGGTTGAGAAGCCTTTCATATTAAAACGGTTCAAAAATTTATTAAACCCAAATTCGAATTTTTAAATATTAAGGGAGTCTTAGATCCACCTCAAAAAGTTTTATGAGTTTTTTTGCACTTTCATACTGTTTTGGTGGAACATAAATGTCTCGAAGATGATCTGTTTGAGTTTTAAATCTCTCCTCTTTTAACTTTCTGCTGTAATCCTCAAAAATATCTACTGCATTTTTGGGTTTCTCGGAGAGTATTTTATTTAATAATTCGCTTAAATGATCATACCTGTCAATAAAATATAATAATCGTTATTATTTAATCACTACAGCTGTAGAGAGAAAAAATTTTTGGATTTAATACTTTTTGTGTAAAATGAAAATTTTGAATCGAAATCTAACCTTGAAATTTAATCGTTTCATTTTACGCAAAAAGTATTCAAATTAGACGTTTTTTCACTCTGGACCTATAATTATATTTTAATTTTATAAAAAATTTTTGAAGTAGTTATTTAAGTAATTGAATACATTTAATAAATTAATTAATAAATTATGATCTCACAAACTATCGCCAGATTCGGGACTATGTTTTTGTAGATATTCCTTTGCTTTGCGAATTTCGTATGAAATACAAGGCAACTCATCGGGCGGAACTTCGTCTATATTATACGAGTAAGCCATTTTGCTCGATTTTTTATTGTAAAATTTCTGAAATATTACGCTTTATGCAAAAGCTTTTGAAAGTTGCTTCTAATTAGGATATTTCACTGTCTAGAGAGCTAACTTCACTTCATTGAACGTTGGGGATCGAGTTTCCAATGAAAATTTAAATAATAGAAAGGAACTCAAATTTTTCTTTTCTTCAGTAAGGAAGATGTTGTGGTGAACATTTTATTAAAAATATAATTAATTACGAAAGAAAATTGATGTTGTTATAATAAGAAAATTAACCAAAGAGAAAATTATTTCATCTTAGCAATATTATTTAAAAGAGAATAATTCAATTAAATAATATAGATTTCTATATCTGTATTATTTAATTTAAATCGTTTTAAAACAAAATCATGAAATGAGAAGTCTCCAAAGTAAGTTTTATCTTAATTCCTGTTTCCAAAATATCGTCTGTAATCAACATAACCACCAACTAAAATTACGCTAAGATAACGATAAGTCTGTCATTTCCTGCAGAACCTACTCTATTCATTTGATTCTTCCGGACTTACGTTACAACTAATAATATACAATTAGCACATCGAAAAATCTCTTGGGGATGGAATATGTTGTTTTTAAAAAGAAATTAAGCGACACGTATTTTTCCGATTTGAGAAAATAATTTCTTCCACGAAGTTATAAGTATGTAAATTTTTAAGGATGTTTTTCAAAAAAAGAATTCTTTTTACATAAATTTCTATAACTTGTGACCTAGTTGAGATATTTAAGTTTTCTTTCCAGATTCTAGTGAAGTTTATAGTATTCCTTTGAACTGACCATTTAAGTTTTAAAAACTTCAAAATTAACAAAATGGCGGCTATTTGTTTGAAAATAAAAAAAGTACTTATAATTTCGTAAAAAAAAATTACTTCTTCAAAACGAAAAAGATACTAATTTTTTTCTGAAAATCAACATCATAAAAGCGCTAGGAAATCCCTCATCTAAAGAACGACTATAAGATTTTAAATTACTGTTATCGAATTGATCTTATCAAATTTCAGTATAGAATTCCCTCATCGATACTAGATACTTTCTGTAATCTTAGAATATATAAATTTCATTTTTTTATTTTGTCAAAATGATGGATCATGAACATCATATTATGAATTTCAATTATATATTCAGAGCACGTCCGATAACAATAATTGCAGTACTTCACGTAATGAATATTGTTAATTGTATCTGGGAAATCAACACGATGCGTTTTACCCGCTCTAAAATTATCATTTACACATTAATGAACAACACATTAATATGACGTGGGAAAATACTGTACATTGGATGGCTGGATGCAGTGAATAATTTGAAACCTTACAAAAAACAAATACAGTAGTATTAATATGAATTTTAAAATAATGAGAAAAAATACGCAACTAAAAATATCTCCTTTCAAAATCAAAATTCAGTTGTGTAATTTAAAATTTGTTTTTTATAAGAATTCTTTATACAATGAACAATTGTCAGACTGTCAAATTATTTATAAAAATTTTTTTAAATAATTGATAATTGAAAATTTCTGACCATTTGCAAAGGATTATAGTAAAGAGTATTATTATAGTGGGGTTAATTTTTAGAGAATATTATTATAATTTTATAATAATTGGAAAATTTTTCATATTTCCTTATTGATATATTATGAAATCAAAAATTCTGCGTTCAATAGTCTGTTACACTCCATCATCTCTGATATCAATCGTTATATACGACGCAACTTTCCTCGACTACTTCCTTTTATTGTTTATTTCATTGTAATCGTTTTATCAGGCAGTGTCATGAGTCGAATTATTTTTTGCGTTTGCTTCAAGAGCGTGTTTTATGAAAAGGTGGGCGTCGGAGGAAATGACAAGCGACCTCCAAGCCATGCCATGCTTTTATTTAGGACACTCGATAGATAGACTTCAGGATGCGAACTGATATAAACCGACGCGTGCGACATTATTTCATTCATGTATAAGAGATTCATTGAAAACTCTACCAATTTGGTCCAGTCTTGGCCAACCTTGGCAAACAAACGTGGCCGAGGGGTAAAATCCCCTCAAAAAGTAGTGGTCAAAGGATATAACATATGGTCAAAGGGTAAAAGTAATTAAAAAGACATGGTCAAAGGATTTAAGACATGGTCAAGGGATAAATTTAAGTCAAAAAGGCATGGTTAAAAGGTTTAAAGCGTGGTCAAAGAGTACAGTCAAGTAACAAAGGCATGGTCAAAGGGTTTAGGACATGGTCAAGGGGAATAGTCAGTTCAAAAGGTTTGGTCAAGGGGTTAAATCGATGAAAAAGTAGTGGTCAAAGGGTTTGTCATGGTCAATGGGTACAGTCACATAAAAAAGTATGGTCAAAGGTTTTAAGACATGGTGAAATGATTTAAGAGATGGTCAAAGGATTTAAGACATGGTTAAAGAGTACAGTCAACTCAAAAGGCTTCGTCAAGTGCAAAAAGTAGTGGTCAAAGGGTTTAATACATGGTCAATAGGTACGATACATAACAAATACATCATCAAGAGGTACAGCCAGGTCAAAAAGGCATGATCAAAGGGGTATATGTAGTCCAGGAAAAATTCCTTAGTTAAACGGTATAATCAAGTTAATAAAGCGTGGTCAAGATGTACGGTTAAGGTAAAAGGGCGTGGTCAAGGGTACAAGTCAAGGCAAAAAAGCCAAAAATAATATTTCGAAATTTTTTTTTTTTTTTTATTTTTCTCCAATTCGGGAAATTTTTGTCTGCTAAATTCTGTGGTTTGAAATATCAGTGAATTCTACGGGAATATTGATTAATTAGTCGACATCAATAATTGATTCAATGTGTTTAATAAGCGTTAACGTGTGCTTAAATCGCTATACGTTGACTATTCGCAGATTCTGACACCTGAATGTATACACAATCCACAATGGGACGAATGACAATTTGATATCACACAATATACCATAAGTAAATGTCTATTCATTATGAGAGCGGTATTTGTTGATTATGGATCGCCCGTGCAGATACGCTTTGCATTTTATCAGCGATTATGTTCATCTAAATAATGCGAAGCAGTTGCGATTGTATACATTGTCCAGCGATGTCATTAGAGAATCAATTAATACGAATTAGCGAAGCAAATAAAAGGGTCATACATTTTAATATAAAAAAATGGTATGAAGTGTTGGCTTTTGGACAAACATATTTATTTAGTCATTTATTACATTGGCATGATAAATTCATCGATTCTTATTTATTTTTGCAGCAAAATTGTTTCAACATTGTAGTAAAATTGCTTCCAAATTTTTAAAATATTTTTAAATATTGTTTTAACATTGCCGAAATATTGTTTGAATATTATATAATATACTGTCAAGATTTTAGTAACATTGTTCCAACATTACAGCAATATTGTTTCAGCATTTTCCTGGCATTGTAGCAATATTGTTCCAACATTGTAGCGACATTTTAGAACAATTGTGGCAATATTATTTCAGTATGGCCGAAATATTCTTTTAACATTGTAGCAATATTGTGTCAAGATATAGCAACATTGTTCCAGCATTGTAGCAATATTGTATCAACATTGTTCCATAGTATAGCGACATAATAATTATAGCAACTTTGCAGCAATGGTGTTTCAACATTGTAGTAAATTTTCGATAATGTAGCAACTTTGTTTCAACATTGTAGCAAATTTTCGATAATATAGCAACCTTGTTTCAACATTGTAGCAAAGTTATTGGAACATTGCATCAATGTTGTTATATTATTATAGTAAAATTATTACAACATTGTAGCAATATTTTAACATTGTAGCAACATTGTTTCGAAATTATAGCAAAAATATTGTCGAAATATTCTTAAAAAATTGTTTAAGCA
>JAUESH010000037.1:124088-135805 GCA_032275165.1 Synergus magnus
CCAACAAAAAAATTTTGTTGCACAAATACCAACAAAATTATTTTGTTGTCCGGACCAAACCTTTTTTTCAGTGTAATATAAATATGAATATTTTTTGAATAATATATTCTATATATATATATTCCATAAATAATATAAATAATGATTAAACACTTAATTTTACCCTTTTATTCCATATAAAAAGAAGCATAAATCGGAACGTCTAGTTTAAATATTTCTGTGGCAATTTCGCAAAAAAAAAAAAATTTTTAAGTCAGGTCGAGTGCGCCTGCGCCTAGAATTTTCGAGTGCTCTGCACACATTAATTTCCATTGCGGGCCTGGGAAGCCATTCAAGTGCACTTAAACAAGTACAATGATTATGGTTTCATGTGGGCGTGAATAAACCGAATGCAGGAAAAACAAACAAAACTGTATTTTTTCTTTGAAAACTGAAACTGTATTTTTTTAGTGAAAGGAGAAGATGTCCGTTTAATTCTACTGCAGAGCTTTCATTATCCCCTTTTAAAGTGACTTTTATTTAAAATTTACATAAAAGGTTCTATTAAACTACTCTTTTCCACTAACATCACTCTTCCCTTTATTTATTTTTTATAATTATTTTTTTTTTTGCTGGGAACTGAGGTGTTTATGACGACGACACTGATGGGCAAACGGCATAAAATCGCGAAAGAAGCAGACAAGAGAGAGATTGCGGTCGGATACCGCGGAGTGGAATAGCGGCAATTCCAAAGGAAAATTTACAACGTCTATAAAATCTTAAAACTGCCTTATGTCTATGACATGCATCAGATACAAGATGAAAGTCAATTCCTGATGCGAGTTTCCGGAACCATATTCGATTCCTCTTTGAAGAAAATGTTGCACAATGTTTATTTAGATGGAAGTACAATCTAATTGTTCAGGCCAACCTTTATCGCGATTTATTACTAGTTATTAGTTTTTTAACGGTAAAAATTAAAATATTTAATAAAGTGACAAGCATTCCGTTGTAAATTAAAAACTATTTGTAATATTTTTATAGAGATTGCTTCAGAACGATATCTGAAGCGTCGGTTTTTTTTTACAAAAGCAAATTCCCTATCGCCTTATCCGTTGTTCTAAAAGTACCGACGGGAGACAAGAAAAACAGAAGTGCGACATTTTCCTTTCATCTATAAATGCCTTAAGCTAAAAAATTCCAATCTGTGAAGAATTTTTTGCTTGATATAGTTCAAAGGAAAATAAAAACGCAGCCGAAACGTCTCAAAGAAACTTCAATCACCGTAACTAATATATATTTCAATGGTGGTGTATTATTTCATTAATATAAAAATTGAAAAGTGTAGAATTGAAATAGAATTTTGATTTTGGATTAAAGGATTCATTTGCAGGTATAGAATTTTGAAAATTAAGTTGAGCACATGTGACACAACGTTGATTGCAATTGAAGAGTGAAATCACGCTTGAATACACATGTCTCGCTAAAGGCAAATTCCCTTTCTAATTTCGTTTTACGATCCGGATCGTTTACGATGTACACGTTAATTTTTTCTGACTTGCAAACACAATTCGTGCAAATATTTGCACAAGAGTTATCCCAAGAACTAGGACCTTCGCTCAGACCTCATTAGTCTCTTTTATTTTATTTTTTTACTTAATTAGAAATTTTGTTCTCAGATTTACTAGGTAGCCTCTCTCTCTTTCTCACTCTGAGCAAAAATCGGTGTGAGAGGGAAACAAGAAGAGTGTACGAGAGCGAGAAACGCCCATCCTCTCCTCCTTCCCCCACCCTTCCTTCTGTAGCTCGCGTGGTGGCTCGCTTCAAGCCTGAGGGTCCGATTTTTTTCAAAACTATCACAAATTTATCTGGGTGTATAATTGTACTCATGCAGCTTCATATTTACCGAAAAACTAGTTCATTTTATCGCGGACGCCCACATCTATTCTCGATTTAGAAAATGAAGTCACATTTTCAATAGGCTTTTTTCATGGTCAGTTTATTATTAATTAGCTTCTAAACTTTTAAAGAGTGATAAAAGAGGCATTCTAACGTGAAATTCATACTCATTGGCGTGACATGACCTGCCATGACATCGAACACATCGTGTGTATAATTGAATACAACGACGTCGAAAAGCGACAAGCTGTGCAACGAAACAGCAATCGCTATCACAACGCGGAAGACGTAATCGATCATTCGTTCAACTTATCATCGAGCCACCTACGAAGAAATCTTTCTATTAATAACCTCATCCAAGTGTCCGAGAATGACTTGCAAATTCTACTCAAGATATCATCCTCCATCTTTTATGTTTAAATACACAAAAAGTATTTAGTTGGAGCTCTTTTTTTAAACTTTTTAATACTAATTTTGGAATAAACTAAATCCACCCAACGGACCCTGGCGAAAGTTTCGGATAGAAATCCTATCCTAATGAATCCGAGCCGATTCGTAATCAATTGGAATTGGTTTCGGATTAGTTCGGGTTTAAAACTTAGTTCGGATTGATTCGGATTGATTCGGATTAGCTCGGATACAAACTACTAAAAATTTCCACGAATTCAAATTGAGAGAAGGAACCCTAAAAGTTATTAAAATGAAAATATCTAGAATTCGGGGTGAATAACCTCTCCCCTCCCCTTCTTTTCGATCAAAGTGATTGTTCTGCAGCTGGTAGAGTTTTTTTTAATCGAGACTATTTAAGCGATGAGCTTTCATTGAATAAAAATAACTCAACAAGCTTAAGGCGATTGCGTCAGAATTTGTTAGCATTGCCCCCCTCCCTCCTCTCTCACAAAACATACTCCATATCTCTTCGTTGGTATAATCATCCGAAGGTCTTTGCGCTCGAGTATAAAATGGTCGCTACCGGCGCCTAAAATTCCCTAGGCCAATTGCACACACGTGGCATCCGATCCGATCGCGTTTCGAATGCGTAACACGCACGACAGAAAAAAGGTTGGAGAAAAAAAAAAAGAAAAATGGAAGAGTAAAAACAGAAGGATAAACGATTCTGCATGCGGGTGGTCCTCAGGCCTAACTGAGAATTAATGTTGTTACAGTGGGTTTAGAAAAAAAAAAAAAGAAAAAAGGAGGGATTCTTATTCTTCTTATCTTTCCCTACCATTTTCGTAAAAAGGAAGCTTATCAAATTAGGATTGTTAGGTTGATTTAAGGTCAAGAAACGGGAGCACAAATTTTCGAACGAAAAGTAAAATTTATTCAATTTTTTTTTGTCCATTTTGGTCGTTTTTACGTTAAAGAAAGAATTTATTGACTGTTAATTAAAAAAAACTAAGTTTTTAAGTTCATTCCCTTAAAATTAGGTCAGATGAATCAGTGGAGATACGTTTAATTTATTTCCATTACTGGTACAATTCTGTGACTCACTGACCAATATCTGCGAATTGAAAAAAAGTATAAGTGGTCACTGACCTTGATTACTCATCGAGTTAATAAACTCTCAACTCTTGAAACTTGACTCAACTCCTTAAAAATTCTTCTTACTCTTCTCACGAAAGATATCGTTGGGAAATAAATTATCAAATCGTAATTAAAAGTTGAAATCCTTTAAATTGATTAAAATCATTTGAAATTCATTGAAATCACTTGAAATACATACTTTCAGATCATTTGAAATTTTAAAAAATTCTTAAAAGTGATTTATGTAATTTGTTGAGGTATTTTATTATTTTATTATTTTATTCGAGAACCGAATAAAAAATTTATGGATAGCAAGTTTTGTATTTAAAAAAATGAAGTTATTGAGCTTCGAAATATGTGAAAAATATGAAGCTTTCTTAAGTCCTAATGGAAAATCATCAAATTCACTGAACAACTTGTCCTCGCGTGGGCTGAGATACAAACTGGTGTCCGTTCTGATAGGCACAAACATCCGGGATGTCGACATGATAGTATCTCATCCCCCGCACTTCCTTGCATCCTTGGCTTTAATGCGCGTTGCTCAGAAAAAATCACGATTTCATCGAACGCTTTTCAATTTTATTCTTTAATCTTTCCTCAAACACTGCTTTTAATCTTCTTAGTTTTCTTTTGATTACAGCCGCTAAGAGTTCTAATCATTGAAAAACTCGAAAAAAAGATTTCAAATTTCATTTATTTTTAAGGCAGTATAGAATATTTAAAAAATGTATTTTATTTACATGTAGTTGTTTTAAATTTTTTTTTTGAACAGAGAAATTAACATACTGAGATTGAATTTTTTCCCCTCTTCGAGTTTTTATAAAACAAAAATAAATTCTACCCCCGCCTGGGATCGAACCAGGAACGTAGCTCCTGCATCAATTAAAACAAAAATAAGACAAAAAGTGTTAAGTTCAAAATAATTTTAATGTGTTTCGCCCTCGAAAGCAAGGTAAAAATATTTCAACCGAAAAGTATTTTGGGGCTGAGATTATATTGGACGTGTGTAATATACAGTCGTACATTGTACACAACCTGCTATTCTTTTTTGCCACATTCGATTCATCCTAAAAGATAAAATCACTGTAACGCCGCTGACTTCGCTCTTAAATTCTACTCAAAGTACTTTTAATACCAGAGCACGGCGGCAGATGGGATTGAAAGCCCTAACGATGGGCCCCGGGCTCCTGTAAATCAAGTTTCATCTGAAGTAGCGCCCATTTCTAAGGCGCTGAGATAAACCAAAAGAGAGCAGATAAAGAAAAAAGATAAAACAAAAATACAAGAACAAGAGAATACGATGTTTCGTAGATTCAACAAAGCTGATTACAAAAATGACGATGAAAATCTCCGCAAATGTCCCCATCATGCTGAAAATTGGAAAGAGTCGATTTTTTAAACACTTGTCAGTATTATCTCCCAAACTATTTGTCTGAACGAAAAATATTTCAAATAAAGATCCAAAATAATTAGAATAGATATATTGTAGGTTTTTGTTGGAAAATTGATCTTCTAAAAACCAGGTTTATAGTAGTTTCTAGCTCGCCTGGATTAGTTACAGCTCTATGATTTTGGCTGAGCCCCAAAATCGATTATTAATCAAGCTTCAGCTAGAAAGTTACATAAGCTATTAAATACGTGACAACCAACCCCGACCTACCCAAGTCAGAAGCAGTAGCCGACAGTAGTTTAGTTCCCATGTTTACGTTTTGTCACCGTTCTGCGTCCCCACTCCCCAAGTCAGGTGACCTGTGATATTGCCCCTACTTCTTGAGTGCGTTATCTGGTGCAGCAGAGAGAAGCTACTCCGTAAACAATGGAGTCAACTAGGCGTAACATTACCAACTTCACGGGAAACTTGTTTCTAATCCTTAGACCGATATATCACTTTGTGAATCTCAGACAGTTGAGCAGTCACTGCTACTGACTCCGACCCTCTTTTGGATCAAATTCAGATGTTGAATTTAAGGGTGAAAGGTGTTTAGCTAATATTATAACTTGGACAATCTTATTATAGGAATTAAGCAGCCACCTAATGCAGCATTAATCAAAATTCCCTAAAATTCTAACTCACATCCTCTCCTTCATTTTTTTTTCCTCTTCGGATCATCAATGTCTAATTAATTGATGTTTGGTTTTTTTTCTTTGGTCCCACAAACTGGCCCCTCGTGACGCCGTTCGTACATCGTAAAGTGGTTGTGTCACATCATCCTGTCGGCATTCCGCGGATGGCAATTCGGTAAAAAATAGTGGAGAAATAAATTCATCTGATAGTCTCAGGGAAGAAAAAAGTGGACCCAGTCCTTTGACTCCTCCGGCGAACTAATTGACGATGGATTCTTTTTACAAAGTCAAGCAATTATTCGACCCTCAAATTCCTGCCACGTTTGAATTTCTATTATCCCATTACTTATTCCATTTCATGCAACAATTTATATCCCTTCGGACTCCCTCTAACCCCAGGGACTTCCTGTACCCCACGAGGTCCCCCCATCTGTTGGGACACTCGGTATCCCCTGGAACTTCCAATACCCAACGGCATCTCCCCCTAACATTCGGGATTCCTTTTCCCACGGAACTCCCCCTATCCCTTGGGATTCCTCCCATTTTTGGAACTGTCCTGATCCTCCGCAACTCCCTCTATCCCAAGAAATTCCAAAAATCTTCCGAAAATCCCCTATCCCTGGAATTCCTCCTATCCCCGAAACTACTCCTATCCCACGGGATTCCCTTTGTCTCCCGAGATTCCTCCTAACTTTCGGGATCCTCGTATCCCTCAGAACTCTCTTTACACCTCGGTATTCAACTATTCCACGGAACTCCCCATATCTCCAGAACTCTCAATATCCTACGGAACCTCACCTAATCCCTCGGGATTCCTTTACAGACACTATTATTCAGGATTTCTCCCATCCTTGGGATTCCCATTGTTCCTGGAAAATTCCCCTTATGCTACGGGAATCCCCATGTTCCACGAAATTTTCCCTATTCTTGGGATGCTCCCTATCCTTGGAACTCCCCTATCCCAAGGAACTCTCCCTATTTACCTCGTAACTTTCACGATCCCCGTATTCTTCAAAACTCGTCCTACCCCTATGGAATTTACACATTTCGCGAGACTCTCCATATCCCCTGGAAATCCCCATATATCACATGTCTGCTTTTATGCATCAGGATTATCCTATCCCCCGAAATTCCCCCTATCTTTGAGACTTCCCCTATCCCTCCGAAACTCCCCCTATCCTTGGAACACCTTTATTTCTTGGGACACTCCTATTCCTTAGAACTCCCCTATTTCTTGGGACTCTCCTACTCTTTCGGACTCCCTCCATTCCTTCGGACTCCCCCTATCCCTCGGAATTCCTGCTATCCTTTGAGACCCCCCTATCTCTCGGAACTCTCTCTAAAATTAATTCCACTCATCTTCAGCGTCATCTCGGGATTGAATCCATTCTACGGGACACCCCTTGTCCCTCGGAACTACTCCTATCCCACGATACTCCCTCTATTTCCCGAGATTCCTCCTAACTTTCGGGATCCCCGTATTTCTCGAAACCTCGAAACTCCCCCTACTCCTAGGAACCTCCTCCTATCCCTCGGGATTCCTTTATACACTGAACCTCCACTATATCCTTCGGGTTTTGCTCCCATCCTTGGGACTCCCCTATCCCACGGGACTTCCTTTGAGACCTCCCTATCTCTCGGAACTCCCCCAAAACTTAATTCCACTCCCCTTCAGTGTCATCTCGGGACCCAACCCGTTTTAAGGGACTTCTCCTATCCCCCGGAACTCCCCCTATCCTTGGGACTTCCCCTATCCCTCCGAAACTCCCCCAATCCTTGGGACTCTTCTATTCTTTGGGACTCCGTCCATTCCTTGGGACTCCCCCTAACCTCAGGAACTTCCTGTATCCCACGAGGTTTCCCCATCTCTTGGGACACTCAGTATCCCCCGGAACTTCCAATATCCAACGGCATCTCCCCCTAACACTCAGGATTCCCTTTCCCACGGAACTCCCCCTAACCCTTGAGATTCCTCCCATCTGTTGGAACTCCTCCTACCCCTAGGAACCCTACCTATTCCATGGAACTCCCTATATCCCCCAAAACTCCTAATATCCTACGGAACCTTCCCCTATCCCTCGGAATTCCTTTATTCAATGAACCTCCACTATCTTTTGGAATTTCTCCCATCCTTGTGACTCTCCTATCCCCCGGAAACCACCCTATATCCTACGAATCCCTATATTGTCTGGAATTTCCCCTATGCTAGGGATTCTTACTATCCTTGCGACTTCCCTATCCCAGGGGACTTCCTTTGAGACCTCCCTATCTCTCGGAACTCTCCCGAAACTTAATTCCACTCCCCTTCAGCGTCATCTCGGGACCCAACCCGTTTTACGGGACTTCCCCTATCCCTCCGAAACTACCCCTATCCTTGGGACTTCCCCTATCCCTCCGAAACTCCCCCTATCCTTGGGACTGCTTTATTCTTTGGGGCTCTCCTATTCCTTGGAACTCCCCTATTTCTCGGGACTCTCCTATTCTCTGAGACTCCCTCCATTCCTTGGGACTCCCCCTAACCTCGGGGACTTCCTGTATCCCACGAGGTTTCCCCATCTCTTGGGACACTCAATATCCCCCAGAACTTTCCAATACCCAACGGCATCTCCCCCTAACACTCGGGATTCCTTTTCCGCAAAAACTTAATTCCACTCCCCTTCAGTGTCATCTCGGGACCCAACCCGTTTTACGGGACTTCCCCTATCCCCCGGAACTCCCCCTAACCTTGGGACTTCCTTTATCCCTCCGAAACTCCCCCTATCCTTGGGACTCTTATTCCTTGGGACTCTCCTATTCTTTGGGATTCCCCCTATTCCACAGGACTACCGATATCCCCCGAAACTACACTATTCCCCAGGTCTCCCCCTATGCATCTCCCCACAATTTTTCCTTTTTCAAAAAACAGTGCACAGCCGTCAAGAACGTTAACACGGATGGAAGTCCACTATTATTTTTTTGACAAAGTAAAAATTGTAGAAAAAAAACCCGAGTTATCTAAATTTGCTCATATGGTAAGTAACACATGCCCTTAACTTTCTTTATCTCACAGAACTTTGTCCATTCTTTTTTTTTTTTTTTTTTCTCATTTATTTCACCTTTAAAATTGTTAATAAATAAATCTCGTCAAGGGTACTGCTTGCTAAGTTGATAAAGCGACAATGACCGATGGGGTTTCAAAATGAAACTTCGGAGACCATCGTACGTGTAGTTTCAAACCTTAAAGTGTCCTGAAGTATAATGGAGAAGGTGCAGCAATCTCTTTCTGAGATTGGCTCCTCGACCACGAAAATTTACGTTGTCGAGCATTTCTCCATCCTAACAGTATACATCTTTACCCTCCTCGACTCATCCTCTCGTTCCTGAACCTCTTCCTTCTTTCTCGTTCTCTCCTAGTTTTGTTCTCTTCTTTTTTACTTCGGGAAATGTCCCCGGAGGCTGGAGACGTTTTAGCGACCGACTCGAAGCCACCGAGTTGAGAATCCCGAAGGGCCAAAGAAAGGCGTGACTCAACTTCGAGTAATGAATTGCTAGCGAGATGATAGAGGAGAGAGCTGAAAGAGAGATAGAGTTCAAGTGTGGCGGAAAGAGAAGAGAAAAAGGATTCCAGACGCGAAATTACGGCTCGGATACTTCGAAACAAATATACAGTTCCACATATCCTCGAATCGCGAAAAGAAAAAAAGTTTGGAAACTTATATTGAGCTTTTCAATTTTTTTTCGGGATTGCAATACGTATTTTCTATAAAAATTATGTTATTTATTTAAAAATTTGAAATCGGGCTATCCTTATCAAATTCTAAGTTTGGGATTGACAGAAATTGCTAGAATCTCCAGGACTGACAGGATTGCCAGGATGTCTGACTTTTCTCATGTTCAAAACTCCTCGCCATTCCCTTTTCAGGGATTTTTAGGACTGCCAAGAATAATTGGACTGCTAGGATTGCCGGGATTGCTAGAACTTCTGGTAATCAGAAATCCTCAAGAATTCTAGCTTTAGATTTGAACGCCACATTAGACAAAAATTTGTTGTGATTGCCTGGATTGTCAAAATAAAAAATGATCAAGAATTCTAGCCTTGGGTTTAAACGCCATACTTAAAAAAAGATTGCCAGGATTCGTGGATTGCTAGGACTATTAAAAATATTTTCCGAGAACTTTTTATGAATTCTTAGAGTTTCATTCGTAGGAATTTTGACTGCCGCCATTTCGATTGCCAAAATTTATAAAAGAATTCTGAGGGACTTCTTTTAAATTTCCTGCGCTGCAATCACTGATTTTCTCTCTGAATTTTCATCAAATTTTTCATATTTTGTAAAGTTAATATTTTCGAATACAGGATTACATTGTCTGCCTTCCCTAATTTGTTATTTGCATGTAAAAGACGAGTTTAAAAATGCCAGAATGGTCTTTCCCTTTAAGCACAATAAAGCGGTGTCCAGTGTCCATCGCCCTTCTACATGAAAAAAAAAAAGAATCAGAATGAAAAAAGCAGAGGGAAAATGGCAGGTTTCAGCCAGAAAAGTGAGATTGGACGCTTGACGATATTTTTTTCTTTTCCCCGAAACGTCGAGTAATTGACGCTTTTGTGTCTGAAGCAGGAAAATGATCCCGAGATTTCAGATGTACTTGGCATCACCACTCTCCAACTTCTAGCGTTTTCTTTTGCTTTTTATTATCTCTCTTTCATGATTTTTTTGTTGTTTTTTCTTATTCATGAATATTTTTTCTTGCGTTCTGCTTTTTCCTTTGTTTTGATTCTTGCTTTTCACTCATTCTACGTTATCTCATTCCATATTCACTACTCTCATTTACTGTTGTTCATTAAACCATTTTAATGTAATGAATAAAAAAATTAAAAATTTACTTCGAAAAATAAGAAATTTGAAGAAAAATTGATGAACTGAAAAGAAATAAATAAGAAAAGGTGTTTTTCTTTGATTTAATGAAACTATGAGCTTATCTAGTGGACAATTAAATGCGCCAGATGTCGAGGTAGTAGAAGAATTTTTCCCAGGGTTTTAACAGTCGTAATTCCGGAACAATCGTCATTAATTAGTAAGACAGGAGAAAGGGGATGGAGAAAAGAATCATTATGAGTCGTAAAAAGCTAATCGTAGATTACTCTGAGTTACGCCTATTCGTGTAGTTTGCACGCATGTAGTATTCAGAATACTCGTAAAATACTTGACTTAGTGCCACGGGAGAATCGGAAGCCCCAGGGGATATTAAATTATTTAATTTTCGAAAATGCCCAGTAGCAGTTGGTTTCAATAGTTTTATAGCTAGCTCGATCGAATATCGTACTATTAAGAAGGAATCATAAAATAAATAAATATATGGAAAAAGGTTATAATAATGAAGATAGAACGGAGAGAAAAGGATAAATAAGGCGAGAATAAAGAAAGAAAAAAATGGATAAAGGGAGAAAGAAATGAGAAATTAAATTTTTGGATAAATGGCAACAGACTAATTCAATAATAGAATTGCGAAAATATAATTTATGGAAGCCAGGAATATGTAAATTTAAATATATCGGAACAAAGATTTAAATTATGGTGAATTTGGTTATATTCTAGTAAATTTGGTAGAATTCTGGGAAATTTGGATGAATTCTATTGAATTTCATTGAATTATGGTGAATTTGTTTGCATTATAGAATTTTTTTTTAATTTTGATGAATTTTATTGTATTCTAATGGATTTGGTTCAATTTTTGTAAACTTGGTTGAACTTTGATGTATTTGATTAAATTCTAGTGAATTTGGTTGAATTCTGGAGAATTTTGTTTGCACTCCATTGAATTTGATTGAATTATAGTGAATTTGGATTAATTTTGGTGAATTTGGTTGAACTCTTAGGAATTTCGGGATCATTCTAGTGCATTTTATTAAATTTTGATAAATTCTGGTGAATTTGATAGAATTCTGTTTAATTATGGCGAATTCTGTTAAATTATAGTGAATTTTCTTGAAATCCAGTAAATTCTAATGAATTATGATTTAATTTTTTCTAGACTGTGATGAATTTTATTTTAATTCTGGTAGATTTTATAATTGCATTGAACTCTGTTGGGTTTTAATTAATTTTGGATGAATTTGAGTAAATTAACACGAATTATCCTAAATTCTTGTGAATTGTGATTAATTCTATTCGATTCTGGTAAATTTTGGTCAAATTCATCAAATTCAATATTAGCATTGACACAAATATTACTGTAATATAGAAAATTAGACTAAAGTATAATGAAGA
>JAUESH010000037.1:201188-213191 GCA_032275165.1 Synergus magnus
TATCTCGTAGTACCAGTCAGAGTGAACGTTACTGTTCAACAAGAACAATGGCCAGAAGGAAGTGATGTTAGCATTGCTTGTAACGTCGATGGTTATCCAATTCCAAGAGTTCAATGGTATAAGGACGATGTCCCAATTGAAACTGACAACCGCATCACGATTTCTGGTAATTAATAAAATAATTAATTTAATATTATAATTTAAATATCTTATTATTTTATTTTTAAATCTGACAAAGCAACATAATATTAATTTCATCATTATAAAATTCAAATTTATAGATCAATTTAAAATGTTTTTCATTCATTAACTTATTATTTTCTTTATATAGAAGCCAACAGATTGGAAATTAACGACGCTAGGAGAAATGATTCCGGTCAATATCGATGCGAAGCAACCAATCAGTTTTCGAGCAGCTCTGAAAGTGTTAACATAAATGTTGCTGGTAAGTAGTAAAATTATTATATACTTTATTGCGAATATTTTCAAGTCCTAAATCTTCTCTTGTTTGTAAACAAACCAAAAAAATTCTTGCATATTTCACTTGATTTTTTTCGAATAAGGATTCTCAACCCTAATATTTTTTTTCCAGGAATTTTCATCCATCCCAATTGTCAGGACAACTCCTTCTTTGCCAAATGCGATCTGATCGTGCTTGCCAATTACTGTCAGCACAAATACTACGCCAAATTCTGCTGTCGATCCTGTACGGAAGCTGGACAGTTGCCAGTGAGAGGACCTCATCTAGAAAAAACGAGAAGAAGAAGAGCCGCCCCCTTTTTCTGAGAAACTCAAACTAATTCTCGATCGTTCGGACCAATGGGATATAATCATTAGATTTATGTAAAAAGGGAAACTATTTACCCTCTCCTTCCCGAAATTCTGAATCGAAATTTTTTTAATGCCCTATAGAAACTATAAACCTTGGTTTAAATTTAGCGATTAAATATTATCGACTCAATTTTATTAGGGAATCAAAGCAAGAATCAAACTACTTTTTTTTCATCGTGAAAAAAAATGCTCTCTGTGCCGAACGCGTCGAAAAATCGAGTCTCGTTCACTGCCAAAGCCTTAGAACGTCTATACATAGATAGCTATAAATTAACCAAACTCCTCTTTTCTAGCGAGTCTCAATTTTAATTTTTTTTTTTTTGTAATTATTAATTTTTAGGGTTGTTAGGTTCAAGTTCTCATTTCAAAATTCAGTTTCCTCATTTTACTCAACAAATATTAGAATTAGATATCTTATCGTTCTGTAAATGTATTCCTTTTCGATATAGAAGTATGTCTATGGAGCGAAAAAGTGTTGACTTTTAATATTTTTCACGTAAAATGAGGAAATCGAATCTTAAGCTTAGAATTTGGACCCAACGCCCTTAATTTCTATTTCGACGCTGGTCGATATGTGCAGGGTCCATGTATACACGATCTGAAGCTGAATCCTAGTCCGACGGAGCCATAATTGAAAGCTATAATTAATTAAGCCTTAAAAGGCAATCTGCGCTTTCATTAAACGATTTGCGACTTCGTCGATCTTAGAAGACAACTCGAGAGACTCAGAAGTAAAAAAAAAAAAAAAACTAAACATATTTTGCATTTTTTCTTAATTTTGAGTCTGTCAATCAAAAATAATAGACGTTGATATAAGAGTAGATTCAATGTAGTCGTGCAACCTCTCGATACTTTTCTGGTAAGTATAGTACAATTCCTTATCTTCCCAGGGAAAAAAACAGAAATAGTAATTGTATTTAAAATCTCAAATTTTTATTTTATTAAGCCTTTTTTTTCTTTGAATAAGTAATCGGAATTCAAAAATACCTGTAAATATTATTTAAAAAATCTAAATATTTTATCTCATAAAGGAAAATTGATAGAAAGATTTTACAACTATCCAAGTTCTAACTCCAAAATTCGAATTTTTCATTTTACTTAACAAATATAGTAATTAGATATTTTTTCACTCTGTAGCGTTTATCATTGTTTAAATAAAAGAATGCTTAAAGAGCGAACAAATGTATAATTGTAATTCTTTTTGTGTAAAGTTAGTCGACTTCATTTTGAAGGTAGAATTTGGATCCAAAACCCTAAATGATAAATTGTTTCGTCTCCCTGGGATTTAAGATAAGTGTACATTGTAAAGTATAAATAGATTTAACTCTATCATATTTCTCGCATGTAATAATGACCATTGTATTAATTAATTATTAACTATTATTAATTAATTACACGTGTAACTATTACGAATACTCGAATAACAGAACCTATATCGCCAACAGTTATCGCCGGACGAAAGTTAGGTTTTCCTGATACAGACTTTATAAGTTCTCCAAGTCTTGAAAATGCAACAAATCTTGTTACGCTAACTGAAAAAAGGAAAAAAAGAACGGTGCGTGTTGCATTTTCAAAAAGGGAGTGTTTCAAGTGTACAGTTGTATTTTATACGTAATGTTTAAATGAGATTAAAAAGCCAGATCGCTTTTAATGTTTCTCACATACCACTATTTACGGACCCAAGAATTAGTTTAATTCAAAATCAGATGGCTTCAGAATTTATTAGTAGATTCTCATTTTTTAAATATAGTTTAATTAATTTTGTATCGAATTTTATATTCTATAATTTTTTTGTATTGTGGTGCGCTCTGTGGTAACTTCTACAACTCATTCTTATACCTGCTTGAAGAGATTATATAATTGTAAGGTTTAAGGGTCTTGGGCTCAAGTTCCATCCTCAAAATTCAATCGTTTCATTTTATGCAAAAAGTACTGGAAGTAGACATTTTTTCGCTCTGTACTTATGTTGGAAAAATGAGTACCACTACAGAGAGAAAAAGTATCTGATTATAATAGTTGGTAAGTAAACTGAAGAGATCGAATTTTGAGGTCCTCCTCAAGCAGATATAACGATGAATCGTGAATCGCCCGATTTTATTTCTCTCTTCGATCATGAATCATGTGCCTTATTAGATGTTGTATGAGCGTTGGCATTAAGGGTGCTCGAGTCGTCGGCAGATTTTTGTTTTTAAGTGTAAATATAAGTAATTTAGTAGAAGTTTATATCCTTTCTTTGGCCAGATACGTTATTCTGTATACGTAATTTTTCGATTCAGATTATCTTGTGAAATACAGGTACAATAGAATCTTTTAAAATCCTTTTGTCTTTAAGGGTATGGGACCCAAGTTTTGACCTCAAAATTCGATTTCCTCATTTTGCTTAACAAATATTATAATTAGATATTTTATCGCTCCGTAGAGCTACTCATTTTTTAAATAGAAATATGTGAATAGAGTAAAATTTCTAGTTTTAATACTTTTTTTTGTGTAAAACGAAGCGATTGAATTTTGAGTGTAGAATTTGAACCCAATACCCTTAATAATGAAATAAACAGGAATTAGACAAGTAAAATGTTCCTAGTGTTTCAAAAGATTTTTTGAGTCGCAAATTAAAAATCGAGCACCCTTTTTCTGACACTCTTAGTTGTCTTACGTGTAACTGTATGGTGACAAAGACTATATACACTATACAGCGTTTCAAGTATGTCAGACGTGGAGGGACTTTTCGGCTAGTGTATATAATTAACAGAAAGAAATGGCGAATCTTTTTTATACGTTTTTATGTGCGATATTACAGTAAATTTACTTTTAAATTCTGCCACAAGCTCGTCGATGTTTCTTAAGGGTGTTGGGTTCAAGCTCTAGCTTCAAAATTATATCTCTCTGTTTTAGTGAACAATTATTAGAATTGAATATCTTTTCGCTCTGAATATGTACTCTTTTTTTAAATAGAAGTGTGACTATAGAGCGAAATTTTTTTGCTCTGTACACATATTTATATTTAAAAAATGAGTATCACTACTGAGGGAAAAATTACCTAGTTATAATATTTGTCAAGAAAAACAAAGAGATCGAATTTTGAGGTAATAATTTGGATCTAAGGCCCTAAAAATCAATATAATAAAAAAACTACCAATTTACCAGTGAAAACAATTCTATAAGATAAAAATATGTTTAAAAACTTTAAAAACACCATATCTAGAGTTTCATATCAAAGAGCGATTCGCACTTTTATAATATTTATAAATAGTTTATGAACGTCAAAAATTTATGAATGGTGAAAAATGAAGTCTCTAAATCAAGATGATTCCGAGAGGAATTTTTTCATCAGAGATCAATGACGATTTGTATACGTAAACTGAAATTTCACGCCCAGCATCTTTTTATAAGAGTTATAACTTAAATAGATGATAAATAAATATTATATATAAAATGAGTGAATATGACAAATTTATAGGAAATCCGCAATATTGATGTGAAAGTATTATTTTTCATTTTTTAGGCAAATAATTTGGGTGTTTGTTTAGAATATTAAAATTTTTTCTTAATCTTCGGTACTGCGGATTAATCAATTTTTTAGAAATACTCTATGTGAAATGACGTAAAGGAAACAATAGCTAAATTTGAAAAAAAAAATCATATCTCTAGTATATCACTGTTGAATGTGCAAAAGACGTCACTTTTGAGCGCTAGTGTGACGCACTAGAAAATTTAATTGTAACTGTAAGTATTTTTTAGAGCTAAGGAATAATATATGATTATAAGAGCAAGAGAGTAGATGTCGACGAATGCCATTATACGAATATTGTATGGACAATAATAATATTTAAGGTCCTTAAATATATATGATTAAAACAGTTACCAAGATTTTAATTTTTATTATATCACTATAATTAGTATATTATAAAAATTGAAGAGATTTACAAATATTTAAGGGGTTTAAGATATTTCAAAAAAGTTCAAAATTATTCAAAAGGATGTGTAATTAAGTGGAAAACTAGTAATCTTAATACATAGATACTTTTATTTTTAAAAATGCTTAACATTCAAAAATATACTGACATTTTTGCATTGACTGCCTCGATCAACTTAGCATCTACAAAAGTAATTTGCTTAAAGCAAATTGCATGATTCTACATATATAGTAACATTCATGATACGATAAATATATCACTCAACTTTTTTGTCATCGATGAAACAAAGGCATATGTTTAAAAATGAAAAAAACAGGACTTACATTTTGAGAAAAGTTAAGCGTAGGAGAAAAATAATCGAAGGACGTTTTTTACAATATAAAAACCAACAAAATTATGTAAATAAGGGAAAACTTTAACAATTTTAAATTTATTAATTCATAATTAATAATTAAAAATGTTAATTTTTTAAATTATTTAAAATTTAAGTCTTACTTTACGCCTCTTTCCACAGGTGCTTTAATCCTCTAGTAGTCGCACGATTTTAGAAGTGTAAATAAATTATTATTTTGTTCTTTAATTTCCTAAAACTATAATAGGCGTCATATCTTCTGCATTGTACAATGTAGTGTATGATATGTTAAATTAAATTCAGGTATTTTCAATTCCATAGGTGTGAAGGTAACATGAGAGGCATCAGCGTTTTTCTATTATCAATTCACTTGAAAATCAAATCTACTAGTTTATATCTCTTAGTCGACTGCTAATCAATTTTTTCTGTGAATATATTTGTCTAATCAACTATCCACTTGTTACCGACGTATAATGACTACTGATTGTCAGTGGATAAATTTATAGGGCTGACAATTTCTCAATTATGATAAAAACTTTTTTGAAAAAAAATAAAGTAATATAAAATATAAATATATGAATATTATACTGTGTTTATCGATAAAATTAATTGATTAAAAATCAAAAAGACCAGAAATTGTCAACCCCGGAGGTCACAAATTAAAATTAATAATAATATTAATAATAATCAGCGCCTCGCGCAACTACTTCTGGATTAAAGATTTTTCACATACGACTAGTTATTGGCCAACATTAAATTTTATATCCTAACACATATCTGTACAAATTTTATACAAAACTACAATCAGTCGCACGGTCTCGAATTTTCCAATAATATCAAAGCTAAAAAAAACTCGAAAAGTTCGGCTCTTATAATATATTCAGAGCTACCCTTTCTGGACTCTAAAACTTACACAAATCACAGCTATTTATACCTGAAACTTTATCGAGTTTACTTTGCATTTTTCAGTAATAACATTGAAAATCTGTAGATTCTCTTTATATTATTGACACTAATTCTGCCGAGGAAAGATCATAAATAATTTTTTGGATTATTGAAATTAACTGTTTAAATTATTGATAATTGTACTTTCTGTATATCCCCCTTTATTTTTAATAAATTATCGAAAATATTAATATTAATTTAACCTGGGTCAGGGCTTCTTCTTTTAAACAAAATATATATTAAATGAGTTTAAATGGTTATTTATGAGAAATCCCAAAATTATTTTTGATCACCTTCAGCATTAATTTTTCTTATCAGCTACTTTCTGTGTTAATACTATTTTCGGATTTATTATTCACATTGTGAAATATTCGGTCAGTGAGAATAAAAATTCCTTCACTCTTCCAATCTTATGTATATACAGAAAAAATAATCAGTTACATAAGCTTGGCAAGGAAAATGGCCGGTCTGTCTAAAGGCCTTGAATTGTGCTCATTTTCAAGCTTACAAATTGCATTCATGAAAAAGTTACTTTCATATATCAAAATAAGCGGACTTTTTGCGAAAATTGTAGAACAGTTAGATATTTATAGAGGCCGACTTTGAGACCTCTGAAATAAAATTGTCAAGAATTTTTGAAAATTTGAAGCGATCGATTTTTTTAAATTCAAAGCTGAGAGTTTTTTTGGAATGAAATTTTTGAGAGATAAGAATTTAAAAATTGTATCTGGAACAGAAAACCTCGGAATTTTTTCTAATTTCAATTTCTTTTGCTTTCAGAGCTCGGGACCGGTTAGAATTTTTCCGTGCATATAATTTTGATTGATTAGACATCAATACCGAGAAGCTCACGACTATCAACCCTGGAAAGTCGATGACGCAGACTACGCCTACGAAACTCCTTCCATCAGACGGACGCTCGTTTCACACGAAGGCTGGTAGGAATTGAAGAAGGTCTGTATCCTTGATATCCTGAAGAATCAAAAAATTCTGAATTGGTTCCTCCCAGACAGGTACATGAACAAACGCTGACACAGTCGTCCGTATCATGAATCATTGGGACATGACCAGCTAATAATTTTCCATTTACTGCCACTACTTCACCATCTAGTGTCAAAACGTGATGAGATGCTGATTGCAGCTCATTATCATCTCGTCGCACTTCTTCTGCATTCCTGTAAAAATGATGAAAATTTAAAACATCAGCAAATTAATGCGCGCGCTAAGCGTGCCATTTTTTTGTTTTACTTCTTACAATTTCGAATTATTCAACATTTTTTCAAGTGATTTTTGTGAAATTCAAGAGATTTTTCTGATTTTTAAAAGATTTTTTAGAATTTTAAGGTATTTCACGATATTTCGCGGAGTTTTAAAGGAATTCATGTAATTTTAAGAGATTTTTGAGAAGTCTATGGGAATTTGAGGGATTTTAAATGTTGGGAAATTTTGAGGAATTTTAAGAGATTTCAAAAGGTTTCTAGGAATTTTAAGGGATTTCAAGGAATTTGATGAGATTTCTAAAAATTTTAATGGATTTTAAAAGTTTTTAAGAGAATTTCATGAAATTGTAAGAGATTTTTAAGGGATTTTAAATGTTGTCGTAGAATTTCTAGGATTTTTAAGAGAATGCAAGAGATTTTTATGACTTTTAAAAGGTTTTATGAAATTTTAAAGGATTTCATGGAATTTGATGAGATTTCTATTTTTAGGAATTTTAAGAGAATTTCATAAAATTTAACAAATTTCAAGAGCATTTTATGACTTTTAAAAGGTTTCGTACAATTTAAAAGGATTTTGAAAGTTGTAAAATTTCAAGGGGTTTCAAGAGATTTTTCTGATTTTTACCATATTTTATGGTTTTTTTTTTTAATGATTTCATACAATTTTAAGAGAATTTTAAGAATTCTATGGGAATTTTAAATTTTGGGAAATTTTAAGGAATTCTAAGAGATTTCAAAAGGTTTCTAGGAGTTTCAAGGAATTTCAAATGATGTCGTGGAGTTTTGATGAAGTTTAAGAAATTTTAAAAGGTTTCTAGAAATTGTAAGAAGTTTTAAATGTTGTCGTAGAATTTCAATGAATTTTAGGAGAATGCAAGAGATTTTTATGACTTTTAAAAGATTTTGTGAAGTTTTAAAGGATTTTGTGGAATTTGATAAGATTTCTAAAAAATTTTAATGGATTTTAAAGGATATAAAAGGGATCTTAAATGTTATCGTAGAATTTTAAGGAATTCCAAGAAATTTAACTGATTTCAAGAGATTCTTATGATTTTTGAAGGATTTCATGCAATTGTAAGAGATTTTTAAGGGATTTTAAATGTGCAAGCGATTTTTATGATTTTTAAAAGATTTTATGAAATTTTAAAGGATTTTTATGACTTTTAAAAGATTTCGTACAATTTAAGAGGATTTCGAAAGTTGTCATAAAATTTCAAGGGGTTTCAAGAGATTTTTCTGATTTTTAAAATATTTTATGGTTTTTTTTAATGATGTCATGCAATTTTAAGAGATTTTTAAGAATTCAAAGGGATTTTAAATGTGAAATTTTGAGGAATTTAGGAGATTTCAAAAGGTTTCTAAGAGTTTTAAGAGATTTTAAGGGATTTTAAATGTTATCGTGGAATTTCGATGAATTTTAAGTGATTTCATAAGGTTTCTGGGAATTGAACGGAATTTTAAGGGATTTAAAATTTTGTAGAATTTTGTGGATTTTTAAGAGAATTTATGAGAGTTTTATGACTTTTAAAAGATTTTGTGAAATTTTAAAGGATTTCATGGAATCTGAAATTCCAATGGAATTTCTAAAAATTTTAATGGATTTTAAAGGATATTAAAGGGATTTTAAATGCAATAGTAGAATTTTAAGAAATTCCAAGAAATTTATATGAATTTTAAGAGAATTTCATGAAATTCAACGAATTTGAAGATATTTTCATGACTTTTAAAAGATTTCCTAGAATTTAAAAGGATTTCGAAAATTGTAAAATTTCAAGGGATTTAAAGAGATTTTTCGGATTTTTAAAATATTTTATAGTTTTTTTTTTTTAAGGATTTCATGCAGTTTTAAGAGATTTTTAAGAATTCTAAGGGATTTTAAGGGATTTTAAATGTGAAATTTTGAGAAATTTTAAGAGATTTCAAAAGGTTTCTAGGAATTGTAAGAAATTTTAAATGTTGTCGTAGAATTTAGAAGAATTTTTGGATAATGCAAGAGATTTTTATGACTTTTAAAAGATTTTGTGAAATTTTAAAGGATTTGATGGAATTTGATGAGATTTCTAAAAATTTTAATAGATTTTAAAGGATATTAAAGGGATTTTAAATTTTATATTAGAATTTTAAGCCAATCAGGTTTGCAACAATAATGTATGCGAGATTTTCAAGACATTTCATTACACCACTTTTTTTAGAGAGGAAATTTTTCCCCCCTCTTGATGGGGGAAAGACTTATATTATTTAAAAACTTTCTCAAATATTCGTTTTTATAAAAAATTAAGTTTCTCATTTTCTGTTTCCTTCCTATTCAAACTCTTATTTGAATATTTGCACACATACTTACATTGTCATGAATCGAAGGACCAATAAATTGATGCTGGCAGCAACTACTGCAAGTCCAAACAAAATAAAAACAAGACTCAATGCGACGTATCCCGGCTTATTCGAGAGCGCATGATCATTCTGAAAAAAAGTATTATTATTAATTACATTATCAATTTAGCATTCATTAAAAAAAGTAAACAAAAAGCCCCTTTCCTCTACAAAAAAAATTCCTCTTCACAGAATTTGAACCAAACCACTGAGTTTTACCAACAAAAAATGGTAAAATTATTAACCTGAAGTGCTACGTAGTCTCCAAATCCAATTGTCGTAAGTGTTACAAAACAGTAATAAAAACTATCGAAATAACTCCAGCCCTCATATCGAGAAAATACTGCAGCTCCTGTAGTGATTATAATACTTGATAGCATTCCAGTTGCTAACATGAGATTCATTTCTGTAGCTTCGGTGCGTTGGCACTTTAAATATTTTTTAGCCTTTCGTATTACAACCGAAGCAAATTTATTGAGACGTTCACCAATACTTTGGAACATCACCAAACCTAGTGGAATCCCCACCATGGCGTAAGCCATACAAAAAGCTTTTCCTCCTATCGTAACTGGGGTCGAATGACCATAGCCTAAACAAATTTTTTTCATGGATAAAAATTATTATTGTTTTTATTCCTAATTCTAAATTTTCTATAAAATAGTATTATTTACCTATCATGGCAAGAACAACGGTAGCAAAATAGAAAGCACCGGCGAATTTCCATTGAGGACCCGCTTTATGGGGCTTATTTTCAATTATTACTATTTCGACCATAAGGTAATCTTCCGCAGTTATGTTGTATTTCTTTATCATGTTATTTTTGACCTCTGAAGGCAAAAAAAATATTAATTATCACGAAATTATTATCAATCTTAATAATTATTATTCATACTTAAATACTTTCAGTAATTTGGATCTGAATGCTAATTAATTAGTTACATAAATTGCTGAATATGCTGATTAGTCAAAAAAGATGCCAGATCGGAATTCCTCACCAGTGAGAAATTCGCCACGTCGGCGTTCTGTGTCAGATTCCAAAGCGTCGAAAACTGCAGCCCCAATCAGCAAATAAGTAAATGTGCAAACAACGAGTGACAAAGTTCTTACATTTTGCCTTTTCATTTTGCTCTTGCGACTCCTCTCTCAGCAAAATTCATCCAAAACTCGTACTCACAATTATTCAATTAATTTTACTTTCTTATGATCCATCTCGTTCTTTTCACTATGAAAAATAGTATAAACTATTTTTTTAACAACACTTCACTTTCACTGATTTTTAAAGCATCAATTGCAGACTTTACTTTTATTTAAATAAAATGCATTTATTTATGATTGTAATATTTATATTTTGCAATGCTTACTATATTATTTGAGGTTCTAAAATATACTTAAATTTTCAAAAGTGTATTTTATATTTTGAAATTTTGTAGTGTTCTTCAAATTTGTAAATTTCAAAAAGTAATTTGAGATTTTTTTAAGGCCAGGGTGTTTTTTTTTTTAATTTTAAAGTAACAATAAATTCGTCAATCGAGAGGAAGCAAAGAGGCGACTATACTCGACTCTGACAGCGCCCACATTAAATGCTAAGGGAGAGAACGGATGGGGTATTGATCGGATGCATTTTGAGGAGAGAATGGCTGGAAGCTGCAAGGGGCGAATGTCGATAAGAGCAATCTCTTGCTGACAGTAGTCATACCCGTTGTTGGTCAGACACGAGTAGTAAATTCCAAGCATGGCGAGACGAAAGCGAGTGTTTGGAATTTCGAGTTTGGGATACAATTACCGGTTAATGATAATCAAAAAAAAAAAGATGCTCTTCGTTATTTAAAAAATTTTTTTTTATATAACAATCTTACTAATTTCGTTCGTTCGTCTGGGATGACTGAAAATTCTCGAAAAATAAAATTCCCGACACTGTAAAATTCCACAATAAATAATTATCGAAAAATAAAATTGCCGACAATATAAAATTCCCTACACTAGAAAATTCCCGACAGTTTTTAAAATTCCTGAAATTAAAATTTCCCGACACTGGAAGATCCCCGACCGAAAATTGACTACAATATAAAATTCCCGACACTAAAAAATTCCAGAAAATGGAAAATTCCCGAAGAAAACTATTTTAATAAATAAGTAAATAATTTAAATAATAATTTTTAAAAAATTTTTTAATTATTCTGTATTTTAAAAATATTTTTCAAACATTTCTAGATATCTTTTCGGGAATTTTTAAGAGTCGGGAATTTTATATTGTCGTCAATTTATCGCTATAAAGAAAATTGTACAAGCGAATTTAAACGATTTTAATTCTGGAAAACAGACTCGATTTTGCAAAATTTGAGCTCTATTTACTTGTTAACATATTTACTAA
>JAUESH010000037.1:218605-231378 GCA_032275165.1 Synergus magnus
TGTGCAAAAAGGGGTTGGAAAATTTTGGATTGGATAATGAGGTCGAAAAGTAGGTGGGAAAAGTAGTTTGGAAAAAGCATTTTAAAAGAGGGTTGAAAACAGGGTTGAAAGGAGAGGTAGAAAAGGCGTTTGAAAAATGGGTTTGAGAAAAGGGGATTGGAAAAAGAATTTTGAAAAGAAGGTAGGAAAAAGGATTAAAAAGAAAAGGTTACGAAAAGGGATTTGGAAATTACAGATCTAAAAATAGCTCGGAAAAAATGGATGGTAAATTATTTTGGAAAAGAAGGTGCGGTAAGGGATTTGGAAACTGGGGTTGAAAAAGGAGATTAAAAAGGAGGTAGGAAGAAATGTCTGGAAAAAGGTGAAATTGGAAAAGGAGGGAAACGTTTTTTTAAAAAGGGGTTAGAAAATGGTTTGGAAAAGGAGGAAGTCCTTTTCCAACCCGTTTCCAAATCTCTTTTCGCATACTCTTTTCCAAACCATATAGAAAGAATATTTAGGAAAGGGGGGTTGGAAAAATAAAAAAAAATTTGAAAAGGTGGATGGTAAAGGGTTTTGAAAAGAAGGTTCGGAAAAGGATGTTAAAAAAGGAGGTGGAAAAGGGAGGTTAGACGTGGAGGTGGGAAAATGAGATGACAAAGACGTTTGAAAAAAGAGGTTGGAAAGGGGTTTTTGGAAAGGGGCGTTGAAAAATGAGGTGGAAAAATAAGGTTGCTAAAAATATTAGAAAAAGAGGTTGGAAAATGCTTTTGGAAAAGAGGGTGCAAAAAGGTATTTAGAAACTGGGGTTTCCAAATACCTTTCGAAGATTAAAAAGGAGGTGGAAAAGAACGTTTGGAAAATGGGAGTTGGAAAAATAGATTGGAAAAATGTGTTGGAAAAGGAAGTTGAAAAATGGAGTTGATTATGAGGTAGGAAAAGGAAGTGGAAAAACTGGGTAGGAAAGAATGTTCGGAAAAAGGGCTTTTGAATAATATTTTGGAAAAAGCGGTCGATAAAGGGTTTTAGAAAAGAGGTTCAGAAAAGGACGTTAAAAAAGGGGGTAGAGAAAGGATGTGTGAAAATAAGATGGGAAAAGGAGGTGAGAAATGGAGGTAGGAAAAAGTGACGACAAAGACGTTTGAAAAAAGGGCGTCGGAAACTGGTTTTTGGAAAAGGACGTTGGAAAATAAGGTGGGAAAAGAAGATGGGAAAACCTCTTAGAAGAATAGGTTGGAAAAGGAGGTGGAAAGAGGAATTTTAAAAAGGTAGTTGGAAAATACTTTTGGAAAAGTGAGTGCAAAAAGATATTTGGAAACAGGGGTAGGAAAAGGAGATTAAAAAGGAGGTGGGAAAGAACGTTTGGAAAAGGAGGGTCGGAAAAATAGGTTGGAAATGGACGTTAAAAAATGAAGTTGCAGTAGGAGGTAGAAAAAAGTGGTATGAAGAAAGGTGTAAAAAGAAGGTGGATAAAGGAGGTTGAAAAAAGGGGGTAGAAAGGTGTTAGAAAAAAAGGTTAAAAAGGGGTTTTGGAAAAATGTGAAGATTCTCAATAAAAAAAACTCGAACGGCTATAAAAAAAGTAGCGTCACATTAAACATGTTGGATGGCCGTGCGCTGGTGAGAAAATAGCTGATTGAGATGCGAAGGCGCCTGCTACAAAGAAATGTGGGTGTTGAGTAGCAAACACTTTCCGTAAGTCACATTCCGTTCTGTTTACTTATCCTCCGAATCTTCTTCATTTGGCGCAAATGTAGAACGTCCCTGAGTTCGCATACATCCTCTAGAAATTCTTGTGGAAGCTTTCTACGTCACGAATTGATCTAACTATCTTCTAAGGAGTAATACCACCTTATCAGAGAATTGCAGTGTGATTTAGGAAAAAAGATTTAGAAAAAGAGATTTAGAAATGGTGATTTCTTTAAGGAACTGATTTTAATGAAATCAATTATACAATATATATTACAATTGAAAAAATTGCAAAATGAAGCTATAAAAAAATTGTCTGTGGAAATTCGATGAGTCCTAGCAATCATTTCAATTAGCAAAATCGATTACTTCCAATTCCACTTTCTCTGTAACCCCTAGGAGTGTCAGCCAAGCAATTACAAAGCGTCAGATATCGTAATGAACCAATTAATTGATCTTGTATCTGAGGGTATGTTTGCAGGCTTGTTGATATGACCCAATCGAAATTCCAGGCGTCCAATTGTGTTAAAATAATTTTAAAAGTTTCTAGTTTACTAAAATCCGTACGTTTAGCCCAAGCTAAACATAGTATAAACATTTGAAAATAACTTCGAATTTTTTCCTATTACTAATTGTTACAAAATGTATGTTTCTAGGACCGAAATTGGAAACTTGTGTATCAACCGAAATTTCATCCTTGAGGTAAGAATAACATATTTGTTTTATCTTTACCAATTTAATTCGCTTCTATTTTTATTTTTATTTTGAAAATTCTCTTTATGTTAATTTTTCTCAATAATTTAGCAATCTATTAGATCATGAAAAAAAGAGCGTAATCTTATGATTAAAACACATGTTTCTGCGTGGATTACGAGACCTCATGGAATATGCATAGATTTTCTGGCTCGCCGTTAAGTAATATAAATTTTAAATATAATCCACAATTTGAATCAGCGGCTATGGCAAACCCGCAACAGACTGACTGTCAATTCATCCTTCTTGTCAATCCCTTGAGCCCCGAAATTTATTCGCATCCGGATTGTATTAAAATTTATGCCCATGCTTCATCCTTCCTCACTGCTTTCTGATACCCATGAGAATCATTCCAGTTGCTGCCACGATACTCTCATATATATTTCGAACAAGATCGACTAGCTTGAAATATAATATTATACGAATTCAAGAAAATTCTATACACTCGGAAGAATATGCCTTACTTCAAAATTCATTTCCCAAACTGCCTTTCAATCATTTCCAAATTTTATTTGAAAAATCGACTTGTAATGAAGTTCTTGTTGCATATAATTTTACGAATAGCAGATAAGAGATAAAAAAAAATGTTAATTTTGATATGATCGGGATTGGATTTTAGTTTTTTAATAAAAGCTTTATGTGATGTATATTGTATAATTTCTCGGAAACAATTTCATAAAGTATTCATATTTTGTAGACAATAGATTGCATTGAAAATGGCCTTGCACAGGATATTGACGCAAACGTATTACAATTATAACGAAGCAAACAATATTGACACTAAAACATGTGAAATGTGCATTGTGCATTAAAGAGCCACACGCATCATTTAGTATCAAGGGTACTCGCACTTTGTATTATTCTCACGCATAAAATGCACCCGGGATCGTTGCCAGGTCAATAGTTTCCTATTTTCAGGAATATGCTTAATGCTCATTACTCTTCTCTGATGCAAGTTTATTACTCTTAACTGAGTGCCTGGCTTTGTTGCATTCAACTCATTTCGTCAGGCCCGTGGAGAGGAAAACCGGGCTCGGGAGAAGGAATGACCGGCCCCTATATGTAATTTTGAAAATTTACAATTCAATCGAAAGTCGCGAGGATCAATCGCAATCAATATAATTAATAAATAATTTTATTAACAAAAAATATATTCTCTAACAGTTCCGGAAAATTCGGGCCCCTTGAAAACTCAGGGCCCGAGGAGAATCTTCCCGTTATCCCCCCCCCCCAATAGGGGAAATGGAATTTAAAATAACAAAGGGTAAAGGGGAAGGGAAAGAACAAGAGAAAAGGGGAAAATGGAAGGGAGAAAAGGAATCTAAAAAGAAAAAGAGGAAAATGGAGAATAGAAATGGGGAATGAAAAAATTCAGGGAAAGAGAAATAAGAAGGCGGAAGGGAATTTACAAAGAAAAAAGAGAAATGAAAACGAAAAAGGGAAAAGTGGAAAAGAGAAATGAAATGGGGGATAAGGAATTTTAAAAGAAAAAGGGAAAAGAGAACATTGGAAATGTGGAAAATAGAATAAGGAAAAATCAGTAGGGGAAATGGAAAAAGGGATATGGAAACGAAAAAGAATAAGGGAAAAGAAAAAAGGGAAAAGAAAAAAGGGGGAAGGGAATCTGTAAAGAAAAAAGGAAAATGGAAACGAAAAGGGGAAAAGGAAAAATGGAAAAGAGAAATAAAAAGGGAGAAAGGGAATCTACAAAGAAAAAGAGAAAAGAGAAAAGGCAAAAATGAATAGGGGAAATGGAATTTAAAAAGAAAAGGGGTAAAGGGAAAGAAACAGGGAAAATGAAAAGGAGAAAAAGAATCTAAAAAAAAGAGGCTAATGGAGAAGAGAAAAGCGGAACGAAAAGGAGAAATAATAATAGAAAAAGAGAAAAGGAACACAGATAATAAATAGTGGAAAGTTGATAAAAGAAAAGGGAAAGGAAAGAGGGGAAAGAGAAACGAAAGAATGAAAAATATAAATAGGAAATGAAAGAAGAGAAAGGGAAATGAAAAATGGAAACGGGAAAAATGGGTAAGTAGGTTAGAAGAATAACTTGAGAAATAATTTGTTATTTAATATAAAAGCTTTCTAAACTTGAAATTTAATCCTAAACCAGAGTTCACTAGGATTTAAAGTATCGTGATAACTATAAACGAAGATTAAGTTCACTTGAACTCACGCGAACTCATTAGTACCATATCATTGATCTCGAGATTGAAAACTCAATAACCCGTAAAAGGCGCTCATGACGTGACCTCATGTTTACCATCAGTTTAACACAATTTAGAGTTCATTAAATGGTAGGAACAAGTGTAGGCGGAAATCATCATTTTCCTTTTATGAAAGGTGCAGAAATTATCATAAAAGTGCAGCAAATATTTATAGTCTGACTAAAAATTTGCATTCTGAGCTTGAGACAAGCAAACAATTTATTAAAACCTTAAGTTTTTAAGTCGAAGGGTTAATGATGTCAAGAGAGTATAGAATACAATATTTTTCACTTATACATTATTTTTTTAATTCTTTCATTTGATATTTTAAACGTTTCCTCTAATGTGAAATTCCTTAACTGAAAAGAGTTGCTTCAGCGAACTCGTGTTAGAAATGCATACAGGAAAATTTCTCTTGAACGACTTTTTTGTCGAGTTGCATTTTTGTCACAAGGTTTAAATTGTCTCGGAGCGTATATATCCCTCAGGCTGTAGATTTTTGCACTCGTTCCGCATTCAGTAACCCACTTGTCGCGTAACTAACGTCAATGGGCGCCCTACAGTGACATATGATGACGCATGTTCTACACATCAGAGAATCCTGAGGAAACGGGAAAAGGGAGGAAAAAATTCTAACGTTGTTGAAGACTATTACATTTCAAATGATACTCGTTTTCTCAATTATTCACTCGGAATCCTTTCAGCAAACATGATTCGCTCTATTTTCTGAAAATATACGCGCTGCATCGAGTGCGTGCTATTTTTGAAAATGACTCTATTCATCGCGTTGAATTAATCATTGTCCACTGCACAAGAAGCTAACTTAATATTTTCAATTTATATTGATTCACTGAAAATTTTAACAATTATTCCTTCATTTTTTCTAAGGATAATTAATGAATGAAAAAATATTCGCTTTAATCAGTTTTACAGACACTTATAGAAATAACAAATTTCTTAAAAACAGTGTCTTTGGCCCATTTTACAAATTAATGTTTTGTTAATTTTGCTCTGATTCTGTCGCATTGTTTATTGAAAGTCAATATGGAAATTTTCTCTTTAAATCAATACAAAGCAACATCACGTTTGACGTATTTGTATTGTTTTTAAATCCCAGATTAAATGAAAACTGTTACATGTTTGCAAACAAGTAAATATTGAAAGTATAAGCATAAATACAAATACATATTCAACTAAAATTGTTGTAAAATTGAAAAACTGTCCAATTTTTCAAATACACTGACTAAAATACTATAGATTGATAAATCTATTTAAAAGTGGTTAAACCAATCAAATTTGTGCCCCAAATGTTTCAAGAACCATTTAACATGATGGCACAAACCTTTATTAGCTAAAATAAAATCCTCTGCAATAACTCATTCTACAAAAAGGGTTGAGTAGTCCTTGCGAAACAAAAAAAATTAATTTTCTTCTACCGCAGGATGGTATTCAATCATAAATTGCCTCGTGTTGCGCGTAGAGTAGTTTCAATATGTTTCAATCGCGTGTTGCATGCTCAATGAAGAAAAATTGCGTGACACGAATACGTGCAAACAGTTGGCAGGTTGCCCGCTGCACTTGACCCTGCACTTGCACCCGACCCGGCGTGGGGTTACAGAATGGTCAGGCGAAGGGATAAGGGGTGGGGGTGGAAGCTTGTGGCAGCCAACAGCAAATCCTGATGGTGGAAGGGGTCACGGTCAATTTCTATTCCACAGTCGCTTTCACAACAGCCATGTAGAACATATTTTCCTCCACTGACACTCCCTTTGCTTCTATATTGTATTGCTGTTGACTTTTCTCAAAGTTCCACAAAGTTCAACACAAAACTCTTTTTCCAATTTATTTCTTAACCGTTCGCTGTCCCTAAACTCATCTAAAGATGATGGGAACAGGAAACGAGAAAAGAGAAATGTAAAAGGGTAAATTAAAAAGGTATAAACATGATATAGGAACATTTTAAAGGTAAACGAGGAAACAGAGACTGCAGTTAAAAATCCTTTATTGTGACCAAGTTGCGATAAAACTTGGTTCAAGTAACTTTTTAAGTAACTTTATTACTCTGTAACTTCATAACGTTTTTCTCGCGAAGAGAGTTGTTAATTAAATAATAATCAGTTTATTAAGCAATTAAGGAGACTATAAAACCCAAGCTTCTATTGTGAGATTGCTTGTACGATAGTTTAATAAACGGAAATAAAACGTGGATGCTTTCACCTCGAAGATCAAGTTTGAAGGTTTTCGTAAGTGGGGAGTAAGCAGTAAGGTAAATGACATGCAATTCTCGTTGCATTTTCTGTTTGTAAAACGAGACCCTGTGTCGGCACGTGGAGACAGAGTGACGCTCTGCGTCGCGACGTCAACCTTGAACCTCGCCTCGTAATAATAAGCATCGTGGTTTTCCCGATTTGCTGTGATCTGCTGCAAGGCCATGGTCAATATTGAACGCTACCTCCGTCAGTCGATTATATCGATTGTATTTTTTTCCGAACACCGAGTACGATGAACGCGATATTTTAACTAATCGAAAGGTCAGACATGTCCTTATTTCTACTCCTAATTTATAATTTAACCCTAGTGACCGAAAAGAAACGAAGGATGCATTTTTATTAAACCCAGTGAAAACAAGTATTTGGTAGAACTGTTAAAAAACGACAAATTGTTCCTTTAAAATAAAAGTAACTCCTTCCTAATTTTTATCCCCTCCTCCTACCCACCCCCTCCTCCCTTTCCTCTTTCCATTCCCTTTCTGCTTCTCTTTCTCTCGATCCATCACTCTGGATGGATCGAGAGAAAGATACTCTCGGATCTCTCTCCTCCCCTTTCCCTGGCCCCCTCCCCTTACAGGCCCCCTTTTTACCTTTTCCCTTTTTCCAACCTCTCTCCCCCTTTTCCTCCAACAATATTATCAACGCAACCCCCCTTTCCACCCTGTATTCTCCCTCCTCTCCTTTTTTTGCCCCCTCCTTCTACTCACCCTTTTATTTTCATCTTCCCCTTCTCTTCCTCCCGATCTGTCACTCTGAAATGGCTTTTAATACTCTTGAAACCCCCTCCTCCCCTTTCTCTGGTCCCCTCTTCATACCGACCTCCTCTTTACCCTTTCATTTTTTCTAAGCTGTCTCCCCCTTCTCCACCAAAAACCTTATCAACACAGCCCCTTTTTCCACTCCGTATTACTCCCTCCTCCCTCTTTTATCCCATCCACCCTCCCTTTTTTTACCCCTACTCCCACCCACCCCTTTATTTTCCTCTTCCCTTTTTCTCGGTCCATCACACTGGAATGCCTTTTAAAGCTTTTAATACCCCCCTCCTCCCCTTTCCTTGGGCCCCTCCCCCTACCGACCCCCTCTTTACCCTTTCCTGTTTTCAAAGCTGTTTCCCCCTTCTCCACCAACAATCTTATCAACACAACCCCCTTTTTCCACCCCTCCTCCCCTTTTTTTCCCCTTCCTTCTACTCACGCAATTTTTTCCCTCCGCTTTCTCTTTCTCTCAATCCGTCACTTTGGAATGTCTTTTAATACTCTCAAGCACCCTCCTTCCCTTTCCCTGGTCCTCACCCCCTATCGGCCCCTTCTTTACCCTTCACCATTTTCCAACCTCTGTCCCTCTTCTCCCCCAACAACCTTATCAACATCCCCTTTCCTTTTTTCAAAGCTGTCCTCCCCTTCTCCATCTTATCAACACAACCCCTCTTTCCACCCCGTATTACTCCCTCCTCCCCCTTTTACCCCCTTCTCACCCGCTTTTTTATCCCTATTCCCTCCCAGCCCTGTATTTTCCTTTTCCTTTTTTCTCGATCCGTTACACTGGAATGCTTTTTAATACTCTCGACCCCTCTCCACCTCTTTCCTTGGGACTATCCCCCTACCGACCCCCTCTTTACCTTTTCCTGTTTTCAAAGCTGTTTCCCTCTTCTCCACCAACAATCTTATCAACACAACCCCCTTTTTCCACCCCTCCGCCCCTTTTTTGCCCCTTCCTTCTACTCACGCAATTTTTTCCCTCTCCGCTTTCTCTTTCTCTCGATCCGTCACTTTGGAATGCCTTTTAATACTCTTAACCACCCTCCTTCCTTTTCCCTGATCCTCTCCCCCTTTTTTTTTACATCATAAAACTTTCTCCTCCCCGTTTTTTTGCCCCCACCTTCTACTCACCCTTTTCTTTTCCTCTCCTTTTTCTCTTTCTCTCGATCTATCACTCTGGAATGCCTTTTAATACTCTCGACCCTCCTCCTTCTCTTTCTCTAGTCCCCTCCCCCTAACGGCTTCCTCTTTGCCCTTTTTATTTTTACAATCTCTCTAACCATTCTTCAACAACGGGAAAAGTGAAAAGATAAAAGAAGAAACAAGAAAAATAAAACGGGAAAGAGAAAAGTGAAAAGGGGACAGGGAAACGAAAAAAAGATGGGAAAAGAGAAAAGGGAAATGAGGATGAAAAAGGGAAAAGTGAAAAAAGAAATGAAAATGGGGAAAGGGAATTTAAAAAGAAAAAGGGGAAAGTGGAAAGTGGAAAAGAGAAAAGGCAAAAGTTAATAGGGGAAATGGAATTGAAAATAAAAAAGGGTAAAGAGAAAGGGAAAGAACGATAGAAAAGGGGAAAATGAAAGGGAGAAAAGGAATCTAAAAAGAAAAAGAAAAAAAACGGAAAATAGAATAGGGGAATGAAAAAAAGCAGGGAAAAGGAAATAAGAAGGCGGAAGGGAATTTACAAAGAAAAAAGAGAAATGAAAACGAAAAAGGGAAAAGTTGAAAAGAGAAATGAAAAGGGGGATAAGGAATTTAAAAAGAAAAAGGGAAAGGGGAACAGTGGAAATGTGGAAAATAGGAAAGGGAAAAATCAATAGGGGAAATGGAAAAAAGGATATGGAAACGAAAAAGAATAAGGGAAAGAAAAGGGAAATTAAAAGGGGGAAGGGAATCTGTAAAGAAAAAGGGAAAATTTCTTTCTCTCGATCTATCACTCTGGAATGCCTTTTAATACTCTCGACCCCCCTCCTTCCCTTTCTCTGGTCCCCTCCCCCTACCGGCTTCCTCTTTGCCCTTTTTATTTTTCCAATCTCTCTTACTATGCTTCAACAACAACATCATCATCCCCACAACCCTTACCCCCTCCTTCTATTTACAGAATCTCTTTCTCTTTCTTTTTCCGTTTTTCCATATACAAGGCCTTTAACGTATGAAAAATGGTATGCGTCTGAGTAGTAAAAGTCGTTATAGTCAGACATAAACGATTGCGACTTATTGATAGTTCGCAATGTGGTTGTGGATCAGTGAAATGGTAACCAAGCAAGGGTAGAAATTTAATGCAACTCTCGTAGAAGGAAAGTCGTAACAGCACTTTCTGTGAAACCGCTACAGTGAAATGTTCAAAGGGATAAGAGAAACTGCGTATGCCATTGCAATTTAAGATAAGGATAAGCTTTGCTGAAAAGCGGTACTCTGTGGATTTTACTTAAAGAAAGAAAGCTTCTTAGCGAATCCGAAATATTAAATATTTTATAATGTTGTCATATTGAGATTTGTAAGAAAAACAGAAACAAATGAAATGAAATACTTTGTAATGTGGTAGAAGTTTCTGATTAAATTCTCTAAATCATCCGAGATAAAAAAATCTCCCTCTAATGTGCTCTGCATAGCCAATAAATAACATTCTGGAAGATAGTGACGTGGGAATTTCTGGCGCCATGACTCTAAACTTCGTAGGCGAGCATTATTGTGATCATCAACTAAAGTCATCGTTTTTATTTCTCGAGAGGTTGTTTGGTTGGAAATCCCACGTATACAGTTGGTCTTTAAATTCGAGACGAAAGATGTTATCGATTTCCTGAAGATGGATTTCCTCGTATCATGGTCAAGCAAATAAGAGAAGAGAAGAAGTTTCGCAAAAAAGAAATGTTCAATATGAGGGAATCTAAATCGCGAATCTGACCTCTAACAAAAGTTTTAAGGAAACTATTTTTAGTGGGAAAAACAGTCCTCCAATTCAAAAGCGAAATATTGCGAAAAATTCACTGTATTAAAATAAATTGTAAAAGATTTCTGTTATCGACATTTACCGTTATAAGGATATTCAGTCACTTCTAATCCCCTTTTCGAACACCATTTTCAAAACCCCTTTCCTCGCCTTTTTTTCAAACCAATTTTTATAAAACCCTTTTTTTGACCTTCTTTTCCTATCCTCCTTTCCAACCCATTTTTCCAACCCGGCTTTTCTAAATTTGTTTAGAAACCATTTTCCAAACTATTTTTTCAACCCATTTTACTCAAATCCTTTTCCAACCTCCTTTTCTAACCATTTCTCTCTAACCATTTTTCTTACTTCTAACTTATTTTTCCCACCACCTTTTCCCGTTATAATTTTCCAACTCCTTTTCAAACCCCTCGCTTTTCAACATCCATTTTCTCGCCTTTTTTCAAACCCCTTTTTATAAAACCCTTTCCCCCCTCCTTTTCTAACCATTTCTCTCTAACCATTTTTCTCCAAATTATTTTTCTCGCCCCCTTTTCCCATCATCATTTTCCGACCCCTCGCTTTTCAAAATCCTTTTTCTCGCCTTTTTTCTAACCCCTTTTTATAAAAGCCTTTTTCCTACCTTCTTTTCCTAATTTCTTTTCCAACCCATTTTTCCAACCCGCTTTTTCTAAATTTGTTTAGAAACCATTTTCCAAACTACTTTTCCAACCCATTTTTCTCACATCCTTTTCCAACCTCCTTTTCTAACCATTTCTCTCTAACCATTTATCTCCAACTTCTTTTTCCCACCTCCTTTTCCAACCTCTCGCTTTTTAAAATCCCTTTCCTCGCCTTTTTTTCAAACTCCTTTATATAAATCCCTTTTTCCCACCTTTTTTTCCTACTTTATTTTCCTACTTTCTTTTCCAACCCGCTTTTTCTAAATTTGTTTAGAAACCATTTTCCAAAATATTTTTCCAACCCATTTTTTTCACATCCTTTTCCAACCTCCTTTTCTAACCATTTCTCTCTTACCATTTTTCTCCAACTTCTTTTTCCCACCCCCTTTTCCAACCTCTCGCTTTTTAAAGTCCTTTTCCTCGCCTTTTTTTCAAAATCCTTTTTCCCACCTTCTTTTCCTACTTTCTTTTCCAACCTATTTTTCCAATCGCCTTTTCTAAATTTGTTTAGAAACCATTTTCCAAACTAATTTTCCAATCAACTTTTCTCAAATCTTCCTTTCCCCACCCCCTTTTTCAACCCCACGCTTTTCAAAATCCCTTTCCTCGCCTTTTTTTCAAACCCCCTTTTATAAAACTCTTTTTCTCACTTTCTTTTCCTACTTTTTTTTCCAACTTCCTTCAGAAAACTCTTTTCCTCACCCCTTTTTCCCACCAATCTTTGTCAATCTCCTTTTCCACCCCCATTTTTCAGCTTCCCTTTCCAAACCCCTTTTTCCTACCCCTTTTTCCAACCGTTAAAAAACGATATAAGTATGACTTCAGCAGTAATTTATTCATCTAGGTTTGAAGTGTTCGTATGACCCTCTAATGAGAAAGTTCACCTAAGTTCCTTCCACGTCGTGAGGGAAAAGTTCGTTGGTTCAGTAAAGTGAGTTCGAGCTTCGGAATCTGGAAGTGAAGTAAATGCATTCTGTTGAATAATTGACTATTTCTAAACTATTATACTATTACTATACTATTACTGGTAAATCGAATTCGTTGGGTTCGAGAAAATATATGTAAATATAGATATCTTTCTTAAAAAGGTTTCTTTAATTTTTTAGGGTCAAAGAAATATTCCTTTGATATAAGGCCAAGGAAAATATTTCATTTAATAAAAGAAACTTTGATAACCTTGATACTTTCTTCATGTAAATAATATATATTATTTGTCTCTCTGATTCTAAAGAATATTTTTTGTCATACCCCCCCTGAAAACGCTCCTTTTAAGGCCCGTTTTGCGGGGGTAAAGTTGTACTTTTAAGACCAGTGACGATCAGCGGGCGTAAAAGTGGACTTTTACGCCCGGTTTTTACGCCCGGCTTTTACGCCCGGCTTTTACGCCCTAGGGCATAAAAGTCCACTTTTACGCCCGGGTACGGCGGGCATAAAAAAAACCTAATTCGACCCACTCCGAAATCTAACAAAGTTTCAATCCGACATAATCCAACCCAATCCGAAATCTC
>JAUESH010000037.1:259144-285794 GCA_032275165.1 Synergus magnus
GGATTCATTCGGATTTACTCGGATTGAAAATTCGGATTGACCGGATTCATTCGGATTGATTCGAAATCATTCGGATTTAAAGTTTGGATTAATTCGGAATGACCGGATTCATTCTGAACCAATCTGAAATTTTCCGAATCATTCCGGAATTTGTATCCGAACCAAACAGTTTCATTCCGTTCTAATCTGAAGGAAGTTTTTAATCCGAATTAATCCGAGAACCATTCAAAATCCATCCGAAATTGTAATCCGAATAAATCTGGTCAATCCGAATTAATCAGAATTAATTAATCCGCATGATTCCGAAAAATTAGGATTCGTTCGAATTGACCGGATTTACTCGGATTAAAAGTTCGAATTGACCGGATTCATTCCGATTGAATGTTCGAATTGATTCGAAATCATTCGGTTTTAAAGTTCGGATTAATTCTGATTAATTCGGATTGACCGGATTCATTCTGAACCAATCCGAAATTTTCCGAATCATTCCGAAGTTTGTATCTGAATCAAACTGTTTCATTCTGAACTAATCCGAGGGAAGTTTTCAATCCGAATTAATCCGAGGCTCATGCAAAATCAATCCGAATAAATCCGGTCAATCCGAATTAATCAGAAATAATCCGAACGTTAAATCCGATTGATTCCGATTAATCCGAATCAATCTGAACCTTAAATCCAATTGATTCCGATTAATCTGAATCAATCCGAACTTTTAGTCCGAATGAATCCGGTCAATCAGAACTTTAAATCCGAATGGATCCAAATTGATTCGGTCTATCTAAATCAATCCGGATGATTTCGAAAAATTCGGATTCATTTACCGGATTTACTCATATTGAAAGTTCGGATTGACCGGATTCATTCCGATTGAATGTTCGGATTAATTCGAAATCATTCGGATTAATTCTGATTAATTTGGATTGACCGAATTCATTCTGAGTTAATCCGAAATTTTCCGAATCATTCCGGATTTTGTATCTGAACCAAACAGTTTCATTCCGATCTAATCCGAAGTAAATTTTCAAGCCGAATTAATTCGAGGCCCATTCAAAATCAATCCGAATAAATTCGGTCAATCCGAATTAATCAGAATTAATCTGAACTTTAAATCCGATTGATTCCGATTAATCCGAATTAATCCGGTCAATCAGAATTTTCAATCCGAATGGTTCCGAAAAATTCGGATTGACAGATTTATTCGGATTGAGAAGTCGGATTAATTCTAATTAAATTGGATTGACCGGATTTATTCGGATTCATTCGGATTACAAGTTCGGTTTGGTTCGGATGAAAATTCCGCAATGATTCGGAAAATTTCGGATTGGTTCAGAATGAATTTCAGTGGGGAATAGAGTATATAAGAGGATAGAACTACCAACGGTCTATTTACACTCGGACTTCACGTTATTGCCCCTCTTGATCGAGTTGCAACTTTGATTATAAGAGATCTTGTCCTTATTTACTCTAAAGGTTACGCTTAACTTGAAAAATATTAAAAATTCAATCCACCATTTATCAACTACAATTTATCTACAACTCACAAAAGAAACTTTTTTCCAAAACTTGAATAGATTTAAAGAAATGACTTCGAATCTTTTGTAGATCATGTTTTATGTTTAAGGGTGTTGGGTTCAAGTTCTGACCTCAAAATTAAATCGTTTCAATTTATAAAATAAATATTAAAATTATACTTTTTTTTCGCTCTATACGCATACGTCTATTTTGAAAATAAGCATACCATTGCAGAGTGAAAAAATATCTAATTATAATTATTGCTGAGTAAAATGGGGAGGTTTAATTTTGAGATTAGAACATGGATTCAACACCCTTAAGGAAACCATTTCAGTTAGAGAACTAGGTGTTCAATTCGCCATAGCAAACGCAGATTCCTATTTCCTTATCTTCGCGAATTGAATAATCCTCAAAGAAGGGAAGACTAAGTAGACCAAACTAGAAGCATTCAACTGAAATACCGAGTCACATCGGTCCCCACGCTCTTTAACTCTAATCTTATTTATTCGCAGAACTCAAACTTTAGAGATCGAATTTTAACTTGTTTGTGAATTTGACTGCTTCAACAAGACAAAAGTTTTCCTTTGAGTTATTGAATAAAAGTTAGGGAGCATTCAAATTTTAAAATACAATTTATTTTAATCTAACGTAATTTAGAAATTAGATCAGACGCATCACTCAAGAAAGTTTTTTGTAGAAATCCTATTTGAATGAGTTCGAACCAATCCGAAACAAGTTTTAAATTCGCGCCTATTCAAAATCAATTCGAATTTTTAATATGAATGAATCCGAAGCGAGTTGTAGACCCGACTTAATCAGAGTCAATCCGAATCAATCCGATTTTCCAATCCTAATTTTCAATCCGATTGAATCCAAACTCAATCCGAATAAAATTTTTCCGAATTAGCCTCGGATTCTTTCGGATTGATTTGGATTGATTCTGAATGAAAACTTGTTTGGGACTCATCCCAATTTATTCAAATTAAAACAATAAAATTCGGATTAATTTTGAACAGGCTCAGATTTATTCGGATTCATTCGGATTAATTCTGAATGAAAAATTGTTTCAAAATTCATTTGGATTTATTTGGAATGAAATCTTATTTCGGATGTATTGCGATTCATTCGGATTTATGCAGATTAATTTGGATTGACTCTGAAAGAAAAATTTTTTCGGATACATCCCGATTTATTCGAATTAAAAAAATTCGGATTGATTTTGAATAGGCTCAGATTGAAAACTTGCTTCGTATTGGCTCGGATTCATTCGAATTTATTCGGAATTAAATCTTGTTTCGGATGCATTCCGATTCATTCGGATTCATTCGCATTCATTCGGATTTTGAATTAGAAAAAATCTTAAAAATCAATTTCGAATTTAGTGGCCATGCTAACTTGCCTATTAAGGGTCTATCAGCGTATCTGTTCCATTGTCATTCGTGTTTACGATGATCGTCAAATTCAGAACGACTGGAAGTAACGATCTTGTCCCTTGTAAAATATAGACGTTGTATCCGCTATACTGTAATCTCCTCAAAAACTGCTAAAATGAAGTCGAGGGTATTCTTATAGAGTATTGTAGATATAATGGGTGACCTTGATATTTTTATTTTTATTGATACGAAGGTCTTGGAGACCTCTTTGAGTTTTTTTGTTTTAATATTTTTTATTATTGCCGCTTCTCCAGGATCATTTTTTTTACTTTCGGATAGATCTATACGTTTTACAATATCATAATGAGACCTATAAAAAAATTCTGATTCAGTTCGATTATTTTTGAAAAACCTTTGAAATTTCCCTAAATATGTAGGAACCTCTTTACGAACAAAGAATATATTCTAATAATAATAATCATAATAATAGGTATTTCCAGTGCGTTTAAAATTTAAAAATATATGAAAGGGACCATTATTAAGAAGCAAAAAATTACTTTTAACTTTAGAAAAGATACTCAGTAAAAATAAATTTAATACGCTGCCTCTTTGTAATTAAAGATATTATTTTCACTCATTTTGCTTCACAATAGGCATGAATAAATATAATCACTTTCATGATAATAATGTCATGAGTACAAGCTATTTATTACCAACGTTCATGAATAAATTACACTTGGGAAAATTTATGACACTTCTCGTCTCCCTTAATGTCGTTCAACTTTAAAACGATATTCAAATATAAATTTCTTATCTCTAATTCGAGTTCTGAAAAAAATTAAATCTACATTTTTTACAATAAAATACAGTATAAAAATTAGATCACAAATGAATAAAAAAAAAAATATATATATATATCAGAATTAGTTTGGAAAATGTATATTTTTAGGAAAGGGTATTCTAATTCTAGAAATTTAAAAATGAAATTAAGCAGATTCCTGATTGCAGATTTCTCTTACCGACACTTACCGACATTGACTATTTTCGAGGGTTCGTTTCCGTGCTAAAATGGTTTGAATACATGCTAACCTCACATGAGGCCAATATTTAATGCAATTTAAAGTAATACATAATAATACAGACACGAATCTTCGAAATTGTCCATATCGGTAAATGTCGGTAACAGGAATCTCTATCTAAGCAGCCTACTTATCTATTTCTAAAACTGTTAACAGAAAAGTAATAAAATAATGTCCTTTTTGTGTTAGTTACTTTTTTTTTTTGAGCAAGAGGCTAATAAATGCTTGAATCCGTGTCAGCTTTTCAAAAGAAAAAGAAAAAAGGAGTGTATGTAAATATGATTTTAATGAACGCAATGAAAAATGGAAGAAGGTGGTCTGTGATAGTCTGACACGTGTCCTTACAGCAAAATCGACAGATTTTCATATGTATTACTTATCCGATTCCTACCTTACCGACTTTTTTTATTTGACAAACTCCTGTTCACAGGAAATGAAAAGTCCAGTTGAAATGTTTGGAAATTAATCAAAAGATACTAAGAAAGGTTTATCTGGTCTTAAATGTTTATAATTATCCTAAAAAAATTTTCCAAAAAACCTTTGTTCTAAATTTTGGTTGTAATTATAATCATTTAGGACCAGATAGACTTTCATTAGTGCCTTTTATTTAGTTTCCGAAACTTTCAACTCGATATATCTCATTTCATGTAGACAGGAGTTTGTAAAAAAAATGTTGATAATGTAGAAATCGGATAAGTGATACATGGCCTTAAGATAACGTAATTAAATTTTTATGGTAATGTGTGTCAGGTTAAAATATTAAGTAGAAAATCTACGAAAAGAGTAAAAGTTATCAATGGAAGGTTAAAGGAAATGCAAATAACAAGCAAGTAAATTGACGAAGGTAAAGTGCCAAAGAAACAAAAGTATTTTTCCGGAAGAAAATGTATATATTCTAGTCATAATTTTACAGTTTATCAGCACTTTGATCTGAGTTCTATTAAACTTTATATGTCGACGTATTTTGATGTACTGGTTACGAAAATCACAATGAAAATCCCTGGAACTGTCATTACGATTGTGAAAATAAAAAAAAAACGTTCTTTAAAATACTTTTTCAATTATGTCTTGAAAACTATTTATCTGGTGGAAAAAAGTTTCAAATAAAAGTTTTAGACCTTGAAAAAATAGATCTTTTATATAACGTATGATTTTTCTTTAAAATCGTTCTTTTTCGAGAAAAACGAGATAATACGCTCAGCCCCTCTTCGACCCCTTTCTAGCACTCCCCTCTCCAAAAACGAGATAATTGAGGGGGGAGGGGGTCCTGGAGAACCAGGTCAGAGTGATACTGACGAGAGGGATATTTTTGCTCTTATACCGATTCCATTTTTCCACATCTCCCCTCAATTATCATTTTTTCTCGTAGGGGGGATGCTGGAAAGAATTCAAAGAGGGACTGAATGTATTATCACATTTTTCTCGAAAAATAACAATTTTAGAGAAAAATCACACGTTACATAAAAGATCTATTTTTTTAAAGTTTAAAACTTTTATTCGAAACTTTTTTCCGTCAGATAAATAGTTTTCAAGATAATATTGAAAAAGTATTTTAAAAAACGTTTTTTTTTTTCGAGATTAATGACAATTCCAGGAATTTTTATGGTCTTGATAGGTTTATATTTTATTTATTATATTTTTGTTATATTTATTTATATTTTCTATATTTATTGCAAAGAAGAGTCTTCGTGGGTAGAGATAGAAAAAAAAACTGAGGATCAAAGACGAAACTTAAAAAGTTCAAACTTCAGCGATAAGAGAAAAGGATAGTGTATAATATATTATATATATTTATCATCTGAAGAAACTGTAAACGAGTGTGTGAAATCATGGCTAAAATGAATTAAATATAATAAATATCAAACTACTCATATTATCTGTTATTAAGGGTGTTCGATCCAAGCTCAAATCTCAAAATTCGATTTCTTCATTTTACTCAACGAATATTAGAATTATTTATATCTTTTCGCTCTGTATCCATTTAATTTAAAAAATAAGTACCACCACAAAGGGAAAAAGCATCTAATTTTAATATTTATTGACTAAAATGAAGAAATCGAATTTTGAATTTAGACTTTGGAGTCAGCATTTATAATTTAACTTGTATAAAGGGAACTTTCATTATCTTATTTTTACGAAAACGAAAATTATCAAATTTCATATGTTCCTTGAAAGCTTGTGTGTGATTGGATAGGATATAAGATTCTAAGAAATTTCTGCCTTTTGTAAAAAAATGATGTAAAAATGACTAAGTAGAACTTAAACTTATTCATTTTAGTCTTTTCTATTATAATTAAGTAATTTAATTACATATAATTAATATCTAATAAGGACGATCAGCCTTTCCAAATGATTGAATTCGACTTTAAGCTAATAGTTTTTTATTCATATAGAATTTTATTAGAAAAATAAATAAATTTTAGCAGTGTTAAATTATTAGTTTTGTGGTAGTTGCTCAATTTTTTTTAATTCATCGAAATTGAATAATCTGAAACATATTCTTAACTCTATATTAATTATTAACCCTACAATACGTATTCGTTGATGCCAATATGGAAGTACTTTTTTTATAACTAATGAAAATCACCTCTTCAATCTATAATAAAAATGTAAAAAATACTTCCACATCGTTTTTAATGTAATTGTAAGTATAATTTTAATAATTTTTATTGTAGCTGGTAAAAATAATATGATTGAAATGATCTAAAAAAATTTTCACAGCAGATTGACAGAAGTAAAGCTATAATTAAAGGTTTTTATTTTTTCAGAGAATTAGTTTATATTAATGTTTCTTTAGAAAAAAAGGAAATATATTTTAAAAACACCTACAACTCTGTGTAAAATATTTTTCACTAGGATAAATATTTTTCATGATTTTTCTATAAAAACTAATTTTTTGAAAAGCTAAAAAACACGGATAACTTAATTTCTGTCAACTTGCGGTGAATATTCCTTTATTAGAGCGATTCATTTAATTGGGATGCAAAAGAACCTCTTGGGACAAGTATCAAGTGACTATTCTCTAGAAATAACAATTCTACATTTGTTACCATAAAAAATTAATTTGAGCGCTAAAAAGAATAATTAAATTATTATTATAAAATGTATTTAGCTCAGAAATGAATAATAGCAATTAAATGCCTTTAAATGAATAAACTAGATAGACAGTGGATTTTTTTTAAATTATGAATTGCGCAATTTGAAAAATTACTTTTTTTACTTCCTCAAAATTCGATTTTTCATTTTATCGTGACACTTTCAGAGAGGATAACTATTAATCACTTTACTATCATACAATCTATATATACGCTATTATTGTACATTATGTGCGAATAATATATTTTTTAATAAAATACTAAATACTGTAATCTTACTTTTATTTTCATGATATAGGGAAATAAAGTCTGGCTGATGTTATTGTGATGTCACTGAATAAAATTCAAAGCAGTTATTTCTTTCTACCTTTATTGAATCTCGGCTGCCGAGGGGTCAGAAATAAAAAGGCGGGAGTGAAGCCTCTGTTTTTCTGTGTTTCTTCCGCAGTGAGAAAAAAGTACATATTTCCCCCCTTCTTTCATTTCTATTCCCTCGTGAGTGGAAAAAATAAAAAAGTACATTTATTCCCACTACCGAGGGAGCAGAAAAAAAAGGATCGGGAGAAATCGAGGCTTCACTCCAACCCCTTCCTCTCTGACTCCTCGGCAGAATATTATTTTATTAAAAGTTTTGATTAAATTTTGGGTAGAAATTAAATAAAACTATAAATATTGGCTCTGAACACATATAACAAAAGATTCAGTCAGTGGAATAATAATTAACCACAATCCAATTATCCTCCATTAGAGTCAACGCATTTCTCGTTTTGTAAACTGAATAACATGAAGCAATTACATCGATATCAGATTTCAGTTACCAATTCAACGAGATAAAAATTAACATCTGGAAATTAAAGCTGACATGCTTCATCCTTTTAGGTAAGAGAAAACATAATATTATAATCCTTATAATATATTATAATCTATATTTTATTACTTGAAAAAACTTTTAAAAATAATTTAAAAAATTAAAGACTTTTTAGGGACTAAAAACTATTAATTTAGTTAAATGAAAAAATGTATTTGGGACATTCTATGCCAATTGCACCACTTTTGACCCCGACCCCTTTCGAAAAATTTTTCAGAATTTTTTCAAATTTTTTTACCTAATCCAAAAAAAGTTATGGGTTTTTCAAAAAAATGGCCTTTTTTTCTTCAAATGACCGTAACTTTATAAAAAATTGACTTATCTGGACGTTTTTTTTTCAAAATTTTTGTTTTTAAATGCACTTTTCAGAAAAAAATTAATAAAAATTATACAGATCCATCAACGTTTTTTTTTTTTGTTTTTTTTTTTTTTCAAATTTTCGGAAAAAAAGGAAATTTCGAGACGATTGTCATTTTTAATTTTTTTTCATAAAAAACTTTGACATTTCCCGCAAATTCTCTGAAATTTTCAGAGTGGGATTTTTTCGATTTCTTTTTCAATTGAAAAAAAAAAATTTTTAACAGCTTATTTTTCATAACACTACACTGAAAATTTTTTAGAATGTACAGAGAACCTTAGAATTTGGAAAAAAATAATAATAATAATTAAAAGTGGTAGTCATCGGAAAAATTTCAATTTTTTCCGAAAAAGTCAGAAAAAAATAGAAGATAGCCCTGAATAATTTTTTTGTATTTTTTTTTTTCGAAAACTACATTTAAGAACAAAGAAAATTTAAAAAAAGTTATTATTTGGCCTATTTCTGGCTAAACCATAAGCTTTTGAAAATTTTGAAGCAGTTAATTTGGGATGAAATTCATTTGAATTTTTTTTTTAATGCGTCACTTTTTTTTTTGTTTACGTACCCGAAAAACATAGTTTATTAAATAATTTTATGCACAGTAGATATAAATAAATTTATATTGTAAAAAAATTGAAATTTTTCACATGACTACCACTTTTAATTATTATTATTATTATTTTCCAAATTTTAAGGTTCTCTGTACATTCTAAAAAATTTTCAGAGTAATGTTATGAAAAATAAGCTGAGATAAAATTTTTTTTTTTTTCAATTGAAAAAGAAAAATAGAAAACAAAAAAATTTCCGTTTTTTTCCGAAAATTTAAAAAAAAAAAACGTTGAAGATGGATCCGTATAATTTTTATACATTTTTTTCTGAAAAGTGAATTTAAAAAAAATGTTTGAAAAAGAAACGTCCCGATAAGTCCATTTTTGAAAAAGTTACGGCCATTTGAAAAAGAAAAAAGCCACTTTTTTGAAAAACCCATAACTTTCTTTGTGTTAGGTAACAAAATTTTTTAAATCGCTGAAAAATGTTTTCGATAGGGTAGAAAAAGATAAAAAAGTTTCAGCCAAATCGAAATAATAATGAGTTTGCAATAGCGGCAAGATTTAAAACAGATTTTTTTAGACGAAGCGAAATCGTACGTAAGGTTTCAATTGCCCCCCCCCCCCACATCATGTAAGAAACAATAAGAAATTACCTAGACCCCCCCCCACAAGCTGCTTATGTAATACTTACACAGCCTCTAATACAATTAAATCTAATATTTGAAAAAGTCTTGAACGTCTAATAATATAAAATATAGTTTTAACTTTAGCCAAATATAACTAAAATGATTGTTTATTTTTTTCCTTTACACTCATTTTATCTTCAGTTCCTTGATCGCGTAGTCTTGTAATTCAAATTATCGCGCCAATTCCGAACGCCATCTAGCAGACATTTTATGAACTGTGTTGCAAAAATTAAAGATTATGTAAAAAAATACCTGATTTCTTTAAACAAATAAACAAAGCGCAAAGAACATATATACATAATTTCAATAATAACTATAATTACTGTTAATAATACATATAGTGCCACCAATCTTACTAAAAATATATACCAATTCGAAATATTACGAATTTTGGAAGTTGCTCGCAACTGCCAACTCCTTTGATAAAAAATAAAAGAGAGCACCAATTGTTGGCAACAGAGGTTGGCGCACCCCCCTTCTAAAATCGAATTTGCTTTAACCGACAGAAAAAAGGAAATTTTTATCAATAAATATAGTTTAAAGGAATTATAAGAATTATTATCAATACCAATTGTTACAATATCTGTTGAAATACGGATATCAGGTGACATCAGGTACGAAACTGATGCGTGCGCAGGTGTATAATGTTGGTAATTCCTGGATGAATGACGACGATGACGACATAACGTCATAACCTCAAAGAATTTAAATGCACATGCAGTCTATATACAAAGTGAAGGCGGATCTGAGGTTCCTTCCGGATAAATATCGTGTTCGTCGGCGCATATGACGCGAGATATTTATCACAAATTTTTTCATAAATCGAAATAATAAGAACCCGTGATTAGAGAAACGTGAATCATGACTGCTGAAGAAGTTAAGATTGAAAATCTGACAGTTAACGGCGACGTGGGGGACGGCGATGTGGTGACACCCTGGTCTGTTGTAAGCACTGACGAAACCGGAATCGACTATGATAAACTCATTAGTAAGTTATTAAACTACTTCTCCATATGTGGCATAAATTATCATTTTAAAAAAACTTCTTTCGAAGAGTAGTTTATTCAAACTGCAAAAGAAAATTCGATTCTTAACCTCGCTTATTTGAATTTTAACTGATGTAAACTTTATATTTTTCTTGTAAAAACGTGCGTTCTTTAAGTTCTTTTAATACTTTAATTGCAGGCTTAGAATTATCAATTTGAAAGTGTTTGGAACACTTGATTTAAAAAATGTTCAACTTTAAATAATTTTAGTTCTTATAAATTTGAAACGAAACAATTTGTAATATTATTGAATATTTGTAATATTATTATTATCAAGTTTGTAACACTTTTAATTCAAATTTATGAAATTTATATCTAGTCTTCAATTTTAAATTGCTCGAAATTGAAATTGTCCAATTTATTAGATTTTAGTAGCCACCTTGATTTAATGATTACAATGTAATAATAATAATTTTTTTACAGAGCGATTCGGGAGTTCGAAGATCGATGAAGAGCTTCTCCAGCGTTTCGAAAAGGTCACAGGTAGGAAGCCTCACCACTTCCTGCGACGAGGGATATTTTTCTCGCATAGAGATATGCACACGATCTTGAATCTCTACGAGCAAGGTAAACCTTTCTACCTCTACACAGGCCGAGGTCCCAGTTCGGACTCCATGCATCTCGGTCATTTGATTCCTTTTATGTTCTGCAAATGGCTTCAAGATGTCTTCGAAGTGCCTCTCGTAATCCAGTTGACCGACGACGAGAAATCCATCTGGAAAAACATCAAAATTGAAGATGCAATTAAACTAGCCTATGAAAACGCGAAGGACATCATAGCCTGCGGTTTCGAATCTAAAAACACTTTTATATTTTCGAATCTAGAGCATATTGGAAACAACCCAGCCTTTTATCAGAACATGATTAGAATACAAAAATGTGTAACTTTTAATCAAGTGAAGGGGATCTTTGGATTTGGAGACAGCGATCCTATTGGAAAAATTGGGTTTCCTCCGACGCAAGCTGCTCCTGCAATTGCGAGTACTTTTCCATTTATTTTCAAGGATGCTAAGCCACATTGTCTAATTCCTTGTGCGATAGATCAGGATCCTTATTTCAGAATGACGCGGGACGTCGCACCGAGACTCGGATATCCAAAACCTGCATTATTGCATTCTACTTTCTTTCCTGCTTTGCAAGGTTCGCAAACGAAGATGTCGGCTAGTGATAATAAGACTGCGATTTTCTTGACTGATACTGCGAAACAGATCAAGAGTAAAATCAATAAGCACGCCTTTTCGGGAGGACAACCAACTTTAGAGGAACATCGGAAAATTGGAGGGAACTGCGAGATTGATATTTCCTATCAATGGCTTAGATTCTTCCTCGAGGATGATGAGAGATTAGAAGAGCTTAGAAAAGTATGTTTTTTGTTATTATATTCCAGTTAAACTTTAGTTACGAAACACTTTTTTTTGTAGTCACGAGCCACCTACATTGTTTTTAAATTTAAACGATGTTAAATTTCGATCTGGAAATTTAAATATGTAAATATCTAAATTCTTATGGGTTGCAATTTAGTACTTTCAAAATTCAAAATATTCTAATGAAAAATTTCGAATTCGTAAAATTCAAAATTCAGTCACTTTATTTTAATCTACACTTTTTGAAAAATACTTTTCCACTTATGTCGCATTAAATTCTTTTTAAAAAAATCTTGCACAGTCCAGAATAATTTTATAAGCAACTTAAACAATTCGGCCTTTTAAAGATGAAAGTCTTGCTTATTAGAAAAAAATTCCACAGAATGAAAATTATTCTTGATTTCTTGTTTTCAGGGATACTCATCCGGAGAAATCATGACTGGCGAACTGAAGATGGAATTGATAGAAATCCTGCAAAAAGTTGTAGATAGGCATCAAAAAACTAGGGCTTTTATAACAGACGAGATATTACAAGAATTCATGCAGCCTAGAGATCTCGGCTTCATGTCGAAAAAGTGACTTAACTCTACAAAAATTTAGTTTCATCACATTTGCACAACTAGCTGTTATAAAAAACGAAAAAAGCTAAGTAGAAATTGCACTTTTTTATGCAAGTTCATGGAAACAATGAATTTGAACAGTTCTATCAGGCAGAGAGGTTTTGTCCAAGACTTTTGTAATAATAGGTAGAACAATCTGTATTCCGTGTTTCGAAGTCTATTCTTAAAAACGTGCACACATATTAAATAAGCTTTGAAGCAAGCATTTTCCTATAAATTAGAGAACAATTTTATTTATTATTTCGTTCACTTCAACCTAAAAAAATAGAATCATTTTGTAATTAAATTTATTTATTATGATAGGTAAGAAATAAAGGTATATACAGCTTGTAATTCAAACTTTGTCCCTCTCTATATTAATTTATTATCTGTAGATTTGTTTTTATTTATTTAATTTAAGTTTTATATATTTATTAAACAAGTATTTATATTATGTTATTTGAAAAATTCTTGGCAAGAATATGCAATCCAGAAAATCGTGACTAGATAATAATAACATTAGGTTCGAATCAATATTGGATTTTTCTTTAGAGGTTTCGCTCAAATATGTTGACTAGATAATTTGAAGAAATTGGAATACAACTCACGGAAGTGACGTAACGATTAGGAAATTTTCCATTGCGCATGTTTTTAGAATCTAAAGGCCATTGGCTATGTTCACATTCCGTTGGCGCCAAACTTTTGTTATCTAAATTTTTTATATTCACTCCAAATATAAGTCCAAACGACTCTAGTATTGAAAATTTGGTTCAAAAAATATTTATGAAGAATTATCAACAAGCTTCTGAAAGAACAATTTTTTTCTTCAAAAGACTTGCAAAATTCAAATTCAAACTTCCCGCCCTGGTTCGCATCAAGAGAAATAGGCGATCGCTGATTGGCCATCGATGACGCCACCTTTTTCGAAGTTATTTATAATCCGCGCATGCGTATCACGCCTCCGGGTGTATATCCGCCATTCATACGCGAGTCGATTTCGTGTCGTGTCGATGTTTCTGTGTGTGTTGAACCAAGAGGCATGGTGACGGTGATATTTGTGCGAGCAACGAAAAACATGAAACAAGTTGATTAGTGGCCGTAACAGCCAAAACACACCGAAGTCCGAACACGAGAAACACATTACGTGCGCGAAGCGAGTGACGATGATATTGATATTTCGTCACAAACTCTCCACGTAAGTATTCATATTCATATTCATTGCCTCGACCCCAACAGCCGAAAGCCCTGATATCAAAAAAACTATTTTAGTCGAGAAAATTTGCCCTTCGTTGTGTAATCCATCCTTCCCTTAATTCACGAAATTCTTCATTTCCCGCTTAAGCGTCTTTCGCAAAATTCGAGGAACTTTCCGTACATCTCGAAGTCTCGAGAGAGAGCGCTTTCTGTTTTCTGTTTTCCGCTTTCCCTGGCGCGATCCCTTCGCTCCCGTATCTTCGTCGCCCTTGTTTACCGGCTGTCCGATTCTTGCCAGGAAATAACGCTATCGTGCTAAAGTTGGCCAATTCCGGTTAGTCTGCCTTCTGCTTTTGAAAATCTTTTTTTTTTTCGCAACGTCGACGATTACGCGGCGAGCAAATGAACGCACCTTATTTCTCGTTCTTTGCCAACGCTCTATTTTCAGAATCTTGCGATAGTGCTGCACGTTTTCGAGAAAAGGGGATACCACGCTCAATTCCCCGCTTAAAATCCCTTTTCCCTTCCGCCTTCCACCATGCTTTAATCCTTCAATTTCCGCTTAAATTTCTTTTACGACTTTTTTGGGGCAAAGGGTTGCCGCTGGACCGGGAAATAGGAGTCAATTTATTTTGCGATTGTGAGCAGGAATTTTCCCAATTTTTTGTGTGTAAAAAGATATTATCCAATCACTTTAAATACATTCTGATGAAAAAACTGAAAAATTAAAATAAGTTTTACTTCAAAACGGAAAATTACGTCAAACGGGAAAATTACTCCAAAACAAGAAATTACAGTGAATTTATTTTGTGAGCAGGAATTTTTCCAATTTAATTATTTTGGGAGTCATAAATAGTTTAAAGCTTGTATTCACGTTCATTTTTTATTTAACCTCAAAGGTTTGACACGTAGAAATTGTCTTTAGTGATTCGTTTAATTAAAACCGGAAAGATGAAATCATTGTGATTACGCAATTAGGAGCAAAATTAAAAATTGGTTTCAGGGTGTCTACGCGACTGGGAAAGTCAGAAAATTACTGGGAATTGGAATCAAAGACCGGAATTTTTTCTTGACTGATTTTTAATTACTGAAACTGAAAATTTTGTGAAAAAGAATAATTTCAGATTGAGATATTCAGTAAGGTCCAAATAAAATGAAAATTGTATAATTTCTTAGTTGTAAATGTTCTAAAGAGAATAATTTCAAATTCAAACATTCAAAATTGTCCAAATTCGAGTTTTCGAAAATTGTACAGTTTCAAATTGAAATTGCTCTAAAATAATAATTTAAAAATTGAATACTCAGAAAAGAAATAAAACATCATGGATTTCATCACTAATAATGCTTTGTTGATATTGCTGTAGATCTGATTTTTTAACTCAAGTAAATCTTACGCTAGAATGAATCAAGAATACTCACTTACGTATTCATTGCAATACGTAATATCTCAATGAAAAAGTAGAAAACAAATATGCTTTACAGTCATAAACACATGACGAGTCAGCACTTTGGCAATTTTTCACAGTTGTAAAAAAACACAAATTCATATAATAAATATTATAAGTTTCCCTATTTTGTTTTCGTTTCTCACTAAAAAATTTAGAAGGTGAATTTAAAAGGTAAAAACCTTTTTAACTTCCTTCTGAAAGAAATTTTCCTACAGACTGTGATTTTATGGAGTAGACTTTACAAAACGAATTTGATACAAAGAATTTTGAAAAGTGTCTGAACGATTTCAACGACTTCTAAACATTTTTTAAATATTGAAAAAAGTAGACTAATTTTATCCCAATGGGAAAGAAATCTCCACTCCAGTCTACAATTTGGAAATTTTTAATTGCGAAAAGCTTTTAGTTAAAAGATTTCTTAACTTCCATTTTAATATTGTTCAAATTTGAAAGATTTGAAATTCTTCAATCTAAAGACTGTATACTCAAGATTTTAAATTATTTACGACTTCGATTTAGAAGGCATCAATTTAAAATTAATTCAGTTTACGTTCTTGAAGCTGAAAAATGCTAATTTGAAATTTTAAAAGATTTATTTTGTTTCTGTTCTATTTCATTGAATGCGAGAATTAAAAAATGCTATCGTGAGAAATCGGAATAAAACGGTGATTTGAAATCGTCCTCAGAATCGACACACGTTTCAGTGTGGTTTTTAAGCCAATTCTAAGGCTGGCTTTGTTCTATCCATCACCCATCAAGGTTTTTGAGACAATTTGATTATGTGCTTCAAGCAAGCGAGTAACGTTAATTTGATAACTTTAAACAAATACTTTTCCTTGTAGAGTAAAGCCTTTGAAGTTTCTTTTTTTTTTTTTGTTTTTACCTGACTAGATAATCCTTTCAGCAAATATCTTTTAATTTCAGATGCAAGAAGAAATTAAACAATAAAAATGATTATTTAAATTTAATTGTTAAACCTTAAAGTTCTTAAATTAAATTCAGTAAAATTTTGAATGTCTCGGTATTATTTTTAATATTTTATTTATTGAAGAAATCCTATGAAATATGTTGAAATCCCTAGAAATATTTTCTTATATTATTTTTAAGATATTTAAAATGAGCGAAGAATATTTATCTAATTTATTAAGGGCGTTGGACTGAAGTGCTGATCTCAAAAATTCTATGTCGTCGTTTTACTCAAGAAATATGCTTCTAGAGCCAAAGAACGTATAATTCTAATACTTTTTGTGTAAAATAAAAAGTTCGATTTGCAACCTGAAAATTCAAACTTTTCGGTTTGCGCAAAAGGAATTTAAATAGAGCAGTTTTTGGCTCTGTTGTCACACTTCTATTTAAAAAATAAGTTTCACTACAGAGCGAAAAAATATCTAATTATAATATTGGTTTATTATTTTAAAATTAAAATGCAGATTTTTGAAGCATTAAATATCAATATCAAAGTTAGGGAATTTTGAAAATGTAGTTTTGCGGCGTCCCTGCTTGACTCAATTTCTAATAATTTTTCTTTTTCAGGTAGGAAGCATATGAAATATCGCTAGAATCGACCAATGGAAGATGCTGACCAAATAATAGTAAAACGACTGGCGAACGAATAATTTAGCTGATACTGCCGACTGACGGGTATAGAAGAGTATGGGGGCGTTTTTGGATACTCCTAAGACAGAAAAGTACAATGAACATGGCGAAGGCAACGGTCTCAAATACGGAGTCGCCAGCATGCAAGGCTGGCGACTCGAGATGGAGGACGCTCATAGGGCCATCACCGGGCTCGAGGGTGGCCTCACAGACTGGAGTTATTTCGCCGTCTTCGACGGACACGCCGGTGCACTTGTCTCAGCGCACAGTGCCGAACACCTACTAGAATGTATAATGCAAACAGAAGAGTTTAAAGCTGAAGATGTGATAAAGGGAATTCACTCCGGCTTTCTCCGACTCGACGACGAGATGCGAGACCTTCCGCAGATGAGTTCCGGTTCTGACAAATCGGGTTCCACCGCGGTTTGCGCTTTCATTTCGCCCCGAAATATCTACGTAGCCAACTGTGGCGACTCCCGAATGGTCCTGTGTAGATCCGGAAATCCGATATTTTCAACGCGAGACCATAAACCAGGTCTACCCGCCGAGAAGGAACGGATTCAGAAGGCTGGAGGAAGCGTCATGATCCAGAGAGTCAATGGCTCTCTGGCAGTTTCGCGAGCCCTGGGTGACTACGAGTACAAAAATGTGGAAGGCCGCGGTCCCTGTGAGCAACTGGTCTCGCCGGAGCCGGAAATTTTCGTCCTCGATAGGGACGAGGAAAATGACGAATTCATTGTTCTGGCTTGCGACGGCATTTGGGACGTCATGACCAACGAGGACCTCTGCGATTTTATACATTCGAGGCTCCTAATCACCGACGACTTAGAAGCCGTCACCAATCAAGTCATAGACACTTGTTTGTACAAGGTAGATATTTTTTGTGAAAAACAGTTAAATTTTTTATTTCATATCCCTGGTGATAACCAATAGCAGATTTATGTAGATCTGCATTTAATAATTCAAATGAATTTAAAGAAACTCAAGTAAATTCCTTAAAATTTCATGAAATCATTAAAAAAACTTTGAAACATTTTGAAAACTCGGAATTTCCCTGAAATCTCATAAAACTCTTTCAAATCATTTGAAATTCGGTGAAGTACCTAAAAATTCATTTTAATCTCTTAAAATCTATTGAAATCTTAAAATGAAAAAATAATCATAAAAATAACAAGTCAAATTGATTTCTCATAGCTGATAAATGTTATGAAAAGGAGAAATTTTTATCTGAAATGGAAAATCAATTTCAGTTGTTAGTTCTAAGATATTTCTTCTTATATATAATAAATAGTAAACACACTTTCGACTCTCTGATAAAACTGCTTGTCAGTAAATCCCACTTTTTACAATCTTATAAAATCTATATTTATTAAAGGCAAATTATCAATCTGTTTACAGAGTTTTGATTTTGTCTATCTGATTTATGTGACGTATAGAGTGACAATTTTGTAAATAAGGATATCTTCAAGTAGCTGATTATGTGTCATATCTCTTTAGAGAAAGACAACCCTCGTAAAATCCGGAACTTGATAATGGATTTATTTTTTGACAAGGAATTTGTTTTTAGAACAATTAAATTTTATTTATTGGCGAGAAATCTGATAAATTGTTATTAGTACAATCTATTCAGTCACTTGAAATGTTATTTGACGCTACCTTAAGCCACAATTTTATTAACTTTATTTAAATTTCTATTATTCTAATGTAAAATTTTAGAATTTTAGAATTATTAAAATTGGACCAAAGCGCAGCTGGGCTCCTTGGGTGGATTAGTTTCGGACGGCGGAAGTCCTGTGATATCACTGCGGAGATCAGCTGTTTAACTATCACCTTAAAGACAATATCGTAGTCAAAAATAATAATAAGAATTAGATAGTTAATCAGAATCACTAGATTCTATTTGTAAAATCCGAGCCTGCAGATAACGAGGCATGATTCAAACGTATTTTGCTCAAATTCAAGTTGATACTTTAGTCTGGGCGAAGACTGCCAAGAGGTTTTGGCAATGGCCTCTGCATATCAACGTAATGGGTCAGACATTCTGAGATAGCCTCATACTTTCGATTCAGATCCAGTTCTCACGTCGGTTTCTTATATTTAGAAACCTTATCAAAATTTGAAACTTGAAATTTGAACTTCTCGGAATTAATAGAAATGCAAATTTTATAAGGCGTCAAAATCTGAAGGAATCATATTTGGAGGACTTCGTATTTGCAAACCCTTTAAATTTAAAAACCTGCGAAGTTTGAACCAGGCTTTCAATACTTTAGAATTTGACAAACCTTTCAACAATTAGATTTCAAAGGATTCCAAACATTTTCACGGATTTTTAAAGAATTTAAAGGGATTTTGAGAAATTTCAATGGATTTCAAAAGATTTTTAGAAAAAAAGAATTTAATGGAATTTTGAATCAATTAAAATCTCTAGAATTATTTTGCAATCCCTAGAATCCCTTGATTTTTAAGCTATTAAATAAATTTTGAGACTATTTTTAAATTAAAATGCAGATCCTTGAGACTTAAATGTTATTGGTAAAGGAGAAACCTTTAAGTTTAAGTATTAAAACTTGAAAAATCCTCAAGAAACGAATTGAATATTTGTGTTAGTTTAAGTAAAATCTACAAATAGCAATTTTATTAATTACAAATGATTGTTTTACAGGGTAGCCGAGACAATATGAGTATAGTGCTCGTAACTTTCCCTGGAGCACCGAAACCGTGTCCCGAGGCGCAGAAGAAAGAGGCTGAACTCGAAATGGCCATCGAAAGGAGGATCAAAGGTTCACTGTCTTTTCCTTTTTCACATTCTCTATTCTCTCTCTGTTGTGGTATTAACGCGCGCTCCCGATATCGTAAACGCACCTGACGTCAACCCCCCGACTACATCTAGAGAAAATTAACCAGAGTACTCGAAGAACCGCCAAAGCAGTTTCAAACAACAGTTTACCAAATAATAGTTTATCAATGAAGTAATACTAAAGCTAACTATAAGAATCCCAGAAGGCTGTCAAACGCTGAGACGCGTTTTCTCTCAGTGCCGAAGACCAAATGAGGAAAACAGTTCTATCTAAAGATTTCCAATATAAAAATGAATGCGCGAATTCGTGAGAGAAAGAAAATTAAGCGTGTCTGATTTTTATCTCGTCAAGTTAAAGATCGCGAAGCGATCTACTAGTTCGTAGAGTTTAATCCGTCGATAAGAAGTGTAGAGTTTGACCATAGCACGCTCTCGCTTTCATCCCCTGTTCAAAGATTTGCCCTTTGAGTGATTCTGTAAATAATTCCGATATTCCGATTATCGACGAGGATCCTTTTTACTGCCACATAGAGATAGAAAATTAAACTGAATCGTTGCCTATATCAAATCTTTTTGTAGTGGGTCATTTTTAGGGGAATCCAGACTATCTGGTTTTTATAATGCGATTTCAGAAGACGAGAATAATGATAAACTAGTTCCGAGATTTCTATTTAGATTTCTTACTTTTAGACCTTTTTTTTTCCTGGGCTCCTACTTTATTTTATTTTTTTAACCAATTCCGAAAATAGAATAATGTTTCGACTTTTCCTGTAATAAATCATTTACTTGCATTGAAATTATTTATTTAGTATACCAAGAAATTCAAAACATTCCAATTTTTAGAAAGTCGTAATTTAAATATTGGAATTTGAAAAATTTTTAAATTTATTTTTAGATATTTTTTAATGGGAGCCCTCTAGTCATAAAATTCCTACAATCAAAAAATGTCTTCACTTGATATAAATTCGTTAAATAATCAAACTCCCAACGCGAAGTAGAAAAAAGGGAGAGGAAAGTTGTAAGGAAACTGCCTTCTTAAACATTATTAAGCTAGCTAGCCTAATAAATAGTCGAAATCCTAACAATAAATCGCAATCACCTAGATATTGTTAAGGAGGATAAAAAATCGTAACCTCTGAGAAAAGATTTGTAAGAGCGACACGAGCGATAGTGAATTATAGTAAACGAAACGTGAAATCGCACTGTCTACATGTAGTATTTTTAGAGTTGATACGTTGGAGGAGGAAAGAAGTTTATCAGTATTAGACGAATATATACAGTTATGGTATTCAAGAATGATACAATTATCTATACATTTTATTGTCTTCTGATCAATAGTTTTCCAAGTTCAGAGTCTCCAGCTTCCTCCGAGTGATGGAAAAATGTGTTTTCTCTAGAAAGATAAAATTCCAGATCATTATTTCGTCTTCTAAATGAGAGAATATCAATAGGATATTTTGAATCCTGCAATAAACTGAAATCAAAGATTTGTGTACTCTGAAAAGAATTAAGAATCAATTTAGAAAAACTCCGTACCTTTAGCGAGGGATGCGTAACTTTTCTTATTTGTGAAATTTTGAAGTTTAATTTTGGAATGCATAAAATTTAAACAAATTGAAACAATTTGGAATTAGAGTATTGATATTGATCATTTTAAATTGTGAAAATTAACTGTTACAATTCAAATTTAAAATTTTCTCCCAATTGAATACGATCTTCAATTTTAACAGTTTTAAGGTAGACATTTTTTATTTTTCATTATTACAATTCAAACGGTTTAATTGGAAATTGTGTAATGTAAAACATTCTGATTTAAAATTTTACAACTTAGGACGTGAAAATAAAAAAAATCTTGTATTTTGAACGCTGAAAATTTAAAATTGCTCAATTTTAAAAGTTAAATTTAAAAATTATTGAGATTTAGATCGAATTATTATAAAGTTACGCCCCCTCGACTTAGGTCGTTTGTAGCAGATTTGAACATATCGTGTCTTTGATACCAAACACAATTATTTCCTTACCACCTATTCCTAAATGTTAGGGAAATTACAAAGATATTTTTATAAGCTGTCGTCAAGTATTTCCATTCTTGTTTTAAAAGAATTTGATCATAGAATCTTACACCTGAGTATTAGAATGAAGCAATCGTTTTTAATCTTGATTGAGAAAATAATTATTTTTTCGGTTTTAGACACCTTCTTCTTGTAGGGGTTTGTCTTCTCTAATTTACTCTCTTTCTGGTGCTTATCATTCTCTTTTCCGATATTCTTCCCTAGAACAGACTTCTTTTGAAAATATCAAATTGTTCTAGATTAGCAGTAAGCTTTAGCGAAGATAGATTTAGAGATGTGTGTTTTAATTTTAAGGGAAAATAATGTTGATTCTTTCGTGTGCAGGAGGCTTTGTAAATTAAAATGATCAAATCTCTATTTCGATCAATGTTTCATTTTCTTTCAATACTTTTGTTCAATTAACAAAGTAATAATAAAACATATTTACAGAGCTAACTGCAGCAAAAAGAGGCGAAATAAAGTGAATGATTGGGGACTTCGAATTAAATTTATAAAGAAGTCTTTTAAAATGATAATAAAATTCTTTGAAAAATGCCAAGTAACGATATTTTATAGTCCAAAGTGAGAATTTGACTTTTATTCAAATTTTTTTTTTTTAATGAACCATTTTTGCTTTAAATACTTGGAAAGGATTTAAACTTCAAGATATTTTAATGCCTTCGAAATTAAACAAATTTATATTACTTAAAAAGTAAAAAAATTAATTATTCACATCAGGAAGGCCTCCAAATTTTAAATCTTTCGAATTTTTTAAGGCGTAATAAAAATTTGGAGGCCTAAGTTCAAGTTAAATATATCTCAAATATTTCGAATTAGTTTGAATTAATCTAGAATTGATATTGAATTTATGTTTTGATCTTTGAGATTATATGGATTCAATTGAAAATTGCACAAATTAATATTTTTAATTTAAAATTCTTTGATTTTGAAGGCATAAAATCAGAAATTGTACAATTCAGGACTTTATTTTAAATTTTATTGTCTTCAAATTTGAAATTGCTAAATTATAAACACTCCAAAATGAAAATTTGTATTTAATATTTATCCAGAAGAAATCACACCTGGCATTTTTCAAAGCATAAATGTTACTAAAAAAGAATCGTTTTTGTCTAAATCGTGACACGTGTAGTTATGCCAAAGCGACAAATTTAGTACAAATCTAGGTCGTAATACGAACTTTTTTCTACTACATAGTCTCGTAATCTGATTGTTAAGTAGCTAATGGTTGGTGTGTGAAAGCTTTATACCTTCAAAGAATGTGTTCCACCCTTGGAGTTGTTAGAAAGAAACATTAAAGCACTATTGTAAATAAAAATCTCGTTTTGTATTCTAAAGATTGCATTTATACGTAGAAGATTTCGAAGGTAGGTACGACTTTCTTTACGCCTCTAGATCTCCGTTTTTCTCTTTTTTCGTTCCTTCTCTTGCAGTCTATTTAACGGCAATGCATTTCTTATGGCAGAGATTCCTGCATTTGCCGTTAAAAAAACATAATTTACCTAAAAAAAAAAAATCAAATAAATAATGAAATAGGCAAAGTAAATCAAAGGAAGAATTTTAAATAAGAAAAAATGTTTCGACAATTCCAGAGGTGGACAAATTTGACAATATAATCATATAATGATATATATCGAAAGAGAAACGTATCTACTTATGGCCGGAATTCGCAAAAAATCGGATCAGCTAATTACCAAAAAATCAATTCCCCATAAGAAATGTACTGTGGCTAACGTAATTTCTATTCCAGTCCTAAGTAGCTTGCATGATTCCTTTTGTTCGTTTCTCTTTCTGTTACAAAATACCCGTAAGAAAAACCAACCAACCTTTTTATTTATAGAACTTACATTAATGTACTATTAAATTTAGCGAGCCGATATTTTGTTGTTTGTACTTTTAATTAAAGATTTATCTCACCAATACAGAGTTGATACTTTTGGCTCCAAGTCAAAGGCACGACTTCCGAGAGAGAAATCACGTTGCTCGAAGGTCTCACTGTTTTACAAATTATAAATTGTTTATAAAGCACGTGCAGATTTTTGAATTTTAGATTAAAATTTTGAAGATTTTAATAAAATACTAATTTTTTCCTGTTTTTTGAACAGCAATTGTCACACAGCAAGAAGGCAACGAGGCTTTCGACTTTCTTCAGCTACTTCAGTATCTCATGGACGAGGATCTGCCCAATCTGCCACCTGGTGGAGGAATCGCTGCGAAGTAAGTTTATTTCCATTTATCAGTTGAGTTTCCTCATTACAAGCTAACAAGAAGCGGAAAATTGTGATAAGATGAGATTTCGTTTATTGTAGAGCTCAGTTTCAGGGTCTCGTAACTTTAATATTGTAAACATGAGGGAGTTTATCAGATGAATGTAGAAGTGGGACTCTAATCTTTCTAAAAGGCATTTTTTCAGGAAACAAAAAGATTCATGGAAAATTTAGAACTGAAAGCCTTAATTAATTTTAATTAATTTTAAAGCTTCTAAGTTTAAAGAATTTCAGTACAAAGTCGAAACGATCATTTTAGAATGAAAAATGTTTCAAATTGAAATATTACACACGCAAAGCGTTAAAAATTGAATATTTTGCAATATAAAATTAGAAGCTTTCAGCATTGTACGATTTTAAATTGTAAACTTGCTATTTAGACACACCCAACTTTGAAAGCTATTGAATTAGGAAAAAATATAAAAATGTACATTTAAATTTAAATTCATCCATTTCAATCTAAATTCATATAAGCGTCAAAGATTTGAAAGCCATCGAGTATCAAGATCTACTCACTGGTGGTTTCCTTGAAATACATTTTTGACATCCTTGAATTTACATTTTTGATGCTACTGAATATACAATCCAGGAAATTGGTATTGAAGGACAGAATCTTGTTGCACAAACATTGTATTTTCGAGTTGAAGATTAAAATTTTGATTTTCACAGACGAATTTCCGAATTTCACTACCGTCACATTGTTTGATTGCTTACATAATGAAATCGGGTTAAGGTTAACAAGAGATCTGCTAAACACAAAGAGCAAGTTTATTAGCAATTTGGCTTGATTCCAAAATACGTAATTAGAATCTTTCGCAACGTCAAAAACGTGCTGCACTTGACTTTGAATGCGAAGGCTTTCCTGAAAATTGCGCGAAAGTTTCAAATAGATTTCCTGGCGAACGAAGACATTTGGGAAATTTTTTTTTTTCATCTAGTCTGATCCTAAATTAAAAAATTTCAAGAGCTTTCATAGGACGATTTTGGGTGGTATTCAAAAACAGGCTATAATAAAAATGTTTAATCTGTAATATTTTTACAGATACTAACACAATTTTTTTGTTCGCAGGCAACCATTTATCGAACACGTATTTCGAGAAGTTTGTCCTAGCAGAGCAGACAGCGTAAGTCTTGGATACGATTTTCCTTCGATTTAAGTAAACTCCTGACTTTTTATTATAAAAACCGCGCATCAAATGTACAACTATAATATCATTATTCGTATTCCACTCTCACTTCTCAGAGACATGTCATTGCGAGCCAAATTTTTACTATCGTTATGCCACATTCTCGACATCATCTTGTAGAATTAATTTTTACGAATTCATGTCTGCCACAGAAACGAACAAAACTTAGGAAACATGACAAGTCTAAGGCATTTAAAAATATTCAAGTTCGTACTTTCTTGACACTAAGGCAGACATGAATTTCTTAAAGTAACGGTAAAAAAATATTGCTTTTCAATGAAAGACAACACTTAATGAAAAATGAAGCAAAAAAACCGAAAGTCCACGTAAATGTTACATTGTATTTAATTATACATAAGTTTTTGAGAGTTTTTTTACAAGAGCACTTGGGAGACTGATTTTAAAACGCACGTGTTCAGTCTTCGTTCGTGCACTATCAATAACGATATTATAAATCTTCACCTACACCCGTTTGTTTCAACGACAGTACAACTATAAATAAATATAAATATATATATATAAATATATACAAATCATAAATATATATTATATATATGCAAATAGCATGACTGTGAAATTCGTCTGAATTTCGACTCTCCTGGAAAAAAAGGCGGCATCAAACTTTTGCTTACCACGGGATTAGGAAACGGCTAGCTAGAGATAAATTCGCTGCGGATTTAGTAGATTTGTAAGAAAGCGAAAATCGAAGTTGTCCGGCTGATCCTGCTGAAGATCTCGGCTGAAGAATTCCTCTCAGAATTTAGATTACTTCCCTCGAAAGATTTTTTTATGTTAAGCAAGTTTATTTTCTATAAAATAATCTTTCAAAAGGGATTGTAATTTAAGGGTCTTGAATCAAAGTTATAATCTCAATATTCGATTTCCTTATTCTGTGTAATAAATATTATAAATATATGTTCTTTCGCTCTGTAACGCTACTCATTTTTTAAATATAATTATGTGTACAGAGCGAACAAATGTCTAATTTTAATACTTTTTGTTTAAAATCAAAAAAATTTGAGATTAGATTTCGAATTGCTTGTTTTAGGCAAAAAGTATTGAAAGTAAACATTTTTTTGCTCTGTAGACATACTTCTATCTCGAAAAAGAGTTTGTCTACAGAGCGAAAAGATATTTGAATTTAATATTTATTGAGTAAAATGATGAAATTGAATTTTTTATGTTAGAATTTGGATCCAACACCCTTAAGGAATTTATTGTTCAGTCGCAAATGCGACCCTTGGTATCGCCACCCAGACTTGTTGAATTTTATAAAAGCGTCGTATCGAACCATAGCGAATCAGATTGTTGCACAGAATTCTGAATTCGAAGTGAAAATAAAAAATTTGACACTCCGTTTTTAATATTCAGAGCGACAGATTCACGGAATCGAGTTTTAAATCACCACGGTTAGGAATTATTGCACTAATGGGTTTAGGACCTATAATAAATACTACTTGATGCGAGTGTAGTTGACGCGAAAGCATAATACACTCAACTGCCGATTCTGTACCGACCAGTTCTGTTCCGGGTTCACGGTTGTTCCCCCTCCCGCAGCGTC
>JAUESH010000037.1:285894-308086 GCA_032275165.1 Synergus magnus
GAACTGCATGCAATGCATGTATTTTTTCAAACATTATCCAACAGCAATTGCGCGCTTTCGCCGCTGCGGGCGCTGCCTGTCATATCCGGTAAATCTCAAGGTCATGCCCGAACCGAATAATAAATACTACTTGATGCGAGTGTAGTTGACGCGAAAGCATAATAATCGAATTTCCGATTGGAAGATTTACTTGATTAAGCTTTACTTTTCACCGATCACAGTGCGCTGCGACAAGTTTAAAAATTTATAAGCAAACCTGCATAATAAGCAAACCAACATAAGGGTCTTGAGGTCAAGCCCTAACTTCAAAATTTAATTTCTTTAGTTTACTTAAGGGTATATTTTACTTACCTTAATAGCAAATTTAGTTTCAGTAACTTTACGTTTACAATAGTAAATTGAAATTTATTATTGCGACGATAAAATTGGCGAAACTAAATTTGCTCCTATGGTAATTACCATATGCCCTTAACAAATATTAGAATTAGATATTGTTGCGCTCTGTAGATGTTCTCTCTTTTAAAATAGAAGTATGACTATAGAGCGAAAAAAATGTTAATCTCAGTTGCTTTCTGCGTAAAACGAATTTAACCATAAAATTTAATAATTTCATTTCATGCAAAAAGCATTTAAATTAAACATTTCTTCGCTCTGTACGCATACTTACATTTGAAAAATGAGTTCCACTGCTGAGCGAAAAAATGTTTAGTTATAATATTTGTTCAGTAAAACGAAGAGATCTAATTTTGAGACTAAAATTCCGATCCAACACCCATAATAAGCAAAACTGACATAATAAGCAAATCGGGTTATATCTCGTGCTGTATTCTGTACGACGTTAAGAATACTATAATGATTATTACTATAATTAGTCCAATACTAAAGACGTGTACATACCGAGTGTTCGGAAAAAGAAGCGTTGTGTAGATAAAATAAAATGATAGGACTTAGGCGCGACAAAAAAATGGTTTAGAATTTACGTTTTGATGAGTTTGATGATTTCGTTGAAAAAAATAACAATATTTCTATATTAGGATCCTCTGCCATGTTGAAAAAAGAATTCGAAATGTAATAATGTTACGATAAGTATATATGTATATTGTATAGAATGTATCACATATACATATATATATTTTTGTAGTTCTAGAAGACTTGCGCTCAGATTATTCACACGGCAAGACTGGTCACTTTTTCCTGCCCTCTGCATCAAGGGTAAGCCCATTGAATTCTTCAAGCTTTCGTAAATAATCATCACTAACTCTTGCTTTTTTGAGAGAGACAAAATAGCCAACTTCGGTACCAAGCAGGGTCGGAAAAACTGACCATTTAGCTCTCTAGATGCCAGAACTGTACATACACATCATATCCTGTGAATTAGTGATGTAATATCGTTATTTACGATATCGATATATCGCACATGAAAATATCGATTTCGAAAATATCGGAAAATAGAGAGAGAGAAGATAGATAAGTTTCGATATTTCGATATCCATATAAATATCGATATATCGGTAAGTAAATATCGATATTTAAATAATTTCGATGTCGATGTTACATCACTACATTGAATTTTTTCCCAAGAGTTTTTACCACCATTTTTGTTTAGTCTCCTCTTTCAGTCAGAGTCTATTTAATTAAGCACTTTAGATTAACGATTTTTTTTTGTTAGATTGCGATTTGGAATAGTTGTAGTTTAGAGGCAATATCGAGTCGTAAAAGTCTACATTTCGACATCGATACATCGATGTGGAATATTAAAATAAATATCGATGAAGTAATATCGATTTGGTGTGCAAAAAACCTCTAAAACTTAGATTCAAGCCGAAATGGAACTTTCGAGAACTCAAAAATTTCGTGAGCTCGAAAATCTGGAATAGCTCGAAACGTTCAGGTAACTCAAAAATTTCGATTAGATCGAAACTTTTCAGTAGCTAAACAAATTTCAGCTCAAAATTTTTCTCTTTAGTAATTTTTTTTTTATTTTCAACCCACATCATAAACAGTTCTCAAAGCTCGAATTTACAAATGTACCAAAGTAACTATATTTATTTTTTATGAACTGTAAAATAACTTATATGTGGTATCGAAAGTTGGCAAGAGGAATGGGTATGATTCAGTTTTTGCATAATTATTTTTGTTTACTTTATTCCGCACCGCCAAGCGTTTTTTATTCGCATTTATCAACGCTTTAAAGAATAAATGCGTCGTATAATTTTTATGATAAAGCAAGTCTTGAAGCGTGGAAACCATAATACTTACAAACTTAGGCCCGTTTAAATGCTTTAAATAATTTATTAGCAATCTTAACTATTAATATAGAATCAAAAATAATTTTAATGCGCACTTCTTTGTTGTAATTGTAAGCGGTTTTTGTAAAAAAAAATAATCAGTTCTTTTTTTCTTATAACTTATTGGTTTAAGCTTTCTAGAAACTGTTGCTTTCGTTTTATTTTACTTATTAATTATTAATTCTGATTATTAAATTTTGAAAGAACTAGGTTTAAAAATTGGAAATGGGATTTTAGAAATTTTGTTGCAAGGGTAGTACAAATATTATTTTTGTCTATAGGTAATAATTATTATATAAAATTTGAACATTTTCGTAATAAAATTTTATGATAGCAGTTTTTATTTTTTTAACAGAAATTGCTTAGAAAGTAGGACTATTTTTTCTAGTAGTGAATTTTTTATTCAAATTTACGTCTGAAATAAATTAGTATCATGTATCTTTAATGAAAAATATACTTCCTACGATCGTTCAGAATATGAAACCTGTTATATTCTTATTGTATTTTATATATACGTAGATTCAGTTTTTGTAATATTTTCTGTCTTGGGGCAAAAGGCTACTGGTATCAGGATGGGTAATGGTACATGCAAATTTTGTATTGCATTTTAATAATATGTTCCTTATTTTTTTGTTTATTTTGCAATATTACCTCAAGATAAAAAAAATTTTACATTTTAAAAGTGGATTTAGTTCATTTTCTAGTTAATAAATACACTAGGCTTTTCCTAAAGAATTTTATTTAAGTACAAAGAAAAAAGTAAACTTTAGTTCAGACTTCACAGTCTTATCCCTTGTTTTCCACTTGAAGAAAAAAAATCCCTTTTCTCAAGAAACTTTTCATTTTTCACTTTAATTGCGGACCAAATGAATAGAACCCAATAAAATTCTATACTTTAATAAGTTTCTGTTCCTTTTAAAGCCTTTACTTAAAATTGTGCAAAATTTTTAATTGGAATAGTAGAACATTAACATTTTTTTACACCTAATTTTGACTGTGAAGCCCCTTAGTTTTTATATACATATTTTAAGAAAAACGTATAGGGTTTAGATGATAAGTCTGGAAAAATCAAAAACGTTCTTCCAAATATTAAGTTCAAAGACAAAATATTTTTACTTGAATATTCCTTTTTTGCTATTAAAATTAATTTAATTCTACTTAAAGTGAATTAAAAACTGATTTAAATCAATTTTAATCAAAGGAAATGAACGCCAGTTTAAGTTCGACATGGGATATTATATTATTTAAAAAGAAATAAATCCTTATTCCTCTTAAGAAATAAGTATCTTAGTTTTATCATTATTGTTTAAACAAAAATGAATTTACTTTTAAAAACCCATCCAAAGAAAAATTATTTTTCTAGACGCTAAAACCTGAAATTTTAGTTTTTCAAATCACATTTTTCCAATTCAAAAATAATAGGATTTTAAATGTGGTTTTAGAAAATTTTAGCCTCTAAAAAATATTTTTCCTTCATACCCAATATATCCTCGACATTTTGATAATCCTTACATATTTTCCTATCCTTTAGATCATGATCTTCGACGAAAACACGTGTCATTTGGTACCGAAGATGAATCCTCCTTTAAATGAACATCTTAACAATTACGAAATGTCGAAGAAGCGTTTTTCTCATTCATATTAACTCGATCAGTTATGCAATTCGTGAGTCAATGCATTAGGTAAAAAAATTGAAGAAAAAAGAAAAAAAAAAGAACTTTGCGAAAATTCAGGATTATTGTGTATGCGTCGTCTGAAATTGTCTTGCTGAAGAAAAAATACACTCGTAATTTTTCTACTCAACGCTTGTTTTAAACGCAATTTTTTGTATTTTTTTCAGCAGCACTGAACCAAGAGATTTACTTGCACCCACGGCTAATAAATTATTTACTTGGAGAAGAGAGTTCGGAAAAATAATTTATTCGGTCTACCCTCGAAGATCGGTACCTGGAACGAAAGTTTTTCTTTTCGAATAAAAACTCGACCGACCATAGACTTTAAAATAAAAAATAAAGAAAAATAAAATAAATTAAAATAGACAACAAAATTTAGTATAGAGGTACCACAGGTAAATTTTTTCTCAGTGTGAAAGGATTGAGCGAAATTTTTTTACAAAAAGTAACGAAGCAAAACACTTTCAGTCCTTCGCAAGCGAGCATACACGGCACAACCTTTACTTAAATTTGTACACCTACGAATTAGAAGGTTTAGTCCATAATTATTGTACGATATTATTTGTCTTGATTATACGATCTTTTGGAAAGCAACATTTTTTTGGGATTATTGGAACGTTTTGCGGTATAATAAACTGCCATTGCAGATTGTAATATTCACAAATGTGTGTCCTCGAACACTCGTGTAAATAAAACCTCTTGTTGCCGAATAGTAATGGAATTAGTGATTATGATTAATAAAATACAACAAATCTAGTAAGTTAATAAAAAGGCAGGTGCGCGTCAAGACTCAAGTTTAATGTCTCATCGAATATAAATTCGAGAATTAATGAAAATAAGAATTGTAAAATATTGTAGAATAATTTCTGATTTCCAAGAAGGGAAATTTTATTTGATTTTTTGATTTTTTAAGAACGGACAGATTTTTCAAAATTGAGAATTTTACGCGCAAGTGCCTTAAATAGTTTGTACAATTAAGATTATCCCATTTTCAATGCAGTCACGAAAATCGGATTCAATCAAATTTCAGTAAAGTCTGACACCCGGAACTTCAGGTACGATTTCGTGGATATTATATATTATTACTTATCGAGTTACTTACAATATATTATTTACCTATGTTGTTGTATATATATACATATAGAAAATATACGTAATTGTATTTCACGGAAACAACATTTTTAATTATCTTGTCTACACGAATTGCAGTATTTGAATTTTTGATAAAATTACTTTGTAAATGAGAAAATTTTGTAATTAAGAAATAATTGAATTTACTGTCGTTTAATCATAAAAATTTTGGGATGCAATCAGAATGTATTGAATAGAAATTGTAAGCCATTGAAAAATTCTTTTAGATTTAGTGATTTTTGTATTTTTTAACTTTTAAAGTAAAATTTAAGTTGAGCAAAATTAATTTTTTTAAGATAATAAAAATTGATGTCAGATTTTGAAATAGTTTGAAAACCAATTCAAAAGCGATTAAATTGGAAATATGTATTGATTTAATCTGATAAATAAATACATTTGTTACGAAGTCTTTTTGTATCTAATAGATGTCGAGATTTTTAGAATTTCTTGGATCTCGATCTACAAATTCGCAGGTAAGATTATACAAATTCATTTTTCTATTTTAAAATTAATATTTATTTCATTTGAAAAGCATTTAAAATTTTCAAAATCGATGTCATAAAAATTAAGTATTTCTAATTCGTTTCTAACTTTAATCTAACTCAATCTAATCTAATTATAATAAAGGCATTTTAGAAATTCTTAAATAAATGACACAATTAATTATGATGGAATAGTATGTATTAAAAAACGAATATTTGTACAAAAACGGCCTTCTAGTCCAGAACACAGGAAAGGTACATACAATATCATACATCTTATAAGCACTCAAGCTACGAAAATGCATCATTTTCGCATCACAAATATTCACTTGCGGCATTTAACTCTTTAAATAAAAAGACAAATTCTATCATCAGTAATCTTGAACATCTTAGAACAAAATACAAAATATCTCAAAGCAATAGTAACAACCCTGAGTTATTATCCACTTTTTCGGATCAATAAATACTTTAATTATGTATTAGACTGAAATTTATGACGTCTATTTTAACAAACTTTTTTCTTCATTTTTTTTACAATAAAACAATAAATCAAAGCGAAAAAAAAGTTTCTTAGATTGATTATTTTGAGAACGTTTTTTGATATTTTTATATCCTTATATATATTTTTTTAAATCCTTAGAACGTTTCACTCGATAGAGAAAGCTTACACTCTCTTAACTCTTCTCTTCAGTAAATTATCCCTGAAATTTCGAATCCTCTCCACCCGTCTTTGTCTACTTGAAGGAATGGCAACATTAGAAACCGAAAATTTACTCGTGCTTCCAGAAAATGAAATTTCTGGACTTTTTGCTTCCACAATATATTCCCTGAGTTCCATATCAATCATTGACAAAGATGGCACATAAATCTTTTGCTTCGAAAGGTCCGAAGAATTTTCAATCATTTTTCCCTCTCCCGTTTTCACATCTTTTCCAATATTTTTTTTGGACTTCGATTTCTTACTTTTCTGAGGAGGATCTAGATTCGAAAGCTTTTGCCTTTTTCGTTCTTGAGGAAGATCCGAAAGACTTTCAAGAATTTCTTGAGGCAGTCTTTTAATGCTTTTCTCTACATTTTCGACTTTCGTGTCTGGTTTCGACTTCTTTTTCTTCTCTTTAACAATTTCCGCTTCATTTTTTATTTCCCTTTCCAGATCTCTAATTCCCTTTTCTTGGATTTTAATTTTAAGTTTCTGGTCTTTAATTCTTCTTTCCTGGTTTTGTATCATTACTTCCTGTTCTTGAATATCATTTTGCTGAATTTTAGACTCGTTTTCATCTTCTTTCTTACTGTGTTTCTTTTCTGGTTCAGAAACTTGCAACTCAAATTCAACTTGAGTTTTTTCCTTTCTTTTCTTTTTCTTATCTGACTTTTCACTTGAGACTGAATCCAATTGAGATATTTCTGCAGGCATTTCTTTTTGCAATTTCTTTCCTTTAGATTTAACGAGAGGGACTTCAACTTCTTCAATTTTGCCCCTTTTGTCTTTTTTCTTTGGCACTTGGTCTTCCTCAATTTTAAGTATTTCTTCACTCATTGTTTCTCCTTTCTTCTGTTTCTTATTCTTTTTTTTCTTCTCCGGGATTTCTTGTTCATTTTCTGGCACTTCAGGAAGATCCTTTCTCTTTTTTTCCTTTTTAGGTTTAACTTCAATCGCAACTTCTTTCTCCTCTACTTCATCCTCGTTTCGATTCTTTTTCTTCTTCTCTTTCACCATATCTTTATCTACATCCGGCTCTTCTTCTTTATTCCTCTTATTTTTCTTTTTTGCACTTTTCTCTTTCCTTTCTTCTATTTCCACAACTTCAGGGTCTTTCTTATTTCGCTTATTCTTCTTTTTCTTCTTTTTAGAACTTTCCTCTTCTCTTTCTTCTATTTCTACAACTTCAGGTTCCTTATTTTGTTTATCCTTTTTCTTTTTTAAACTTTGCTCTTCCCTCCTTTCTATTTCTTCAGGTTCTTCCTTCTGTCGTTTCTTCTTTTTCTTCTTACTCGTAGAACTATCATCTCCCCTTTCCTCTAGCTCTGCACTAACTGCAGGCTCTTCTTCATTATTCTTCTTTAACTTCTTCTTTATCTTTTTCTTCGAATTCTCCTTTTCTTTTTCTTCCAGCGCCAACTTCGATTCTTCAATCTTCTCGAATTTGCATTTTTCAGCTTCTGCATCAGTAATATCGATCTTCGAACCCTCCTCCGAATCAGAAAATGAATCTCTTTCTAATCTTTTTCCCGGCAAGTTATATTCCATAGCAGCGTCAGTATCGATAGAAAAATCTGAATCCTCGTCCTCACTACTAGTGAAATTCATGAAAAAAGTCGGACACAAACTTTTCCGAGTTTTCTCTCTTTTTATATTTTCTTTACTAAATATCTCCATTAATTCAGGCGTCTGTTTAAAAGGAGATTGTTTCAAAGCAAACTTCGAATTTTCCGTTTGATTCAGACCTTTCTTATTTTCTTTATTTTCCTCTTCTTTATCTTTCTCTTTCATTTTCAATTGCCTCAAATTTTGCTTTAAACTTTCAATTTCAATGGCATTTTTCAGGATCTCAATTTTCCTCACAACTGGGGCATTTGATTTCTTCCCTCCATTTGAACTCGGCGAAACTTCCTCAGATTTTGAAATACTTCGGTTTTTCACTGGAGACATTTTCACTTCAATCCTTGATTCCGAATCAGAAAACGATTTACTATATTGTTTCAAGGGAGATTTTTCAATTTCGCTCGAGAGATTATCTTTTTCATTTACCGACTGAATTTCATCCATGAATTCCACAGACAATCTCTCAGCTCTTTTTCTTTTCGATGGTTCTTCGCTTTCACTTTTATCCTGTCCAAGGTCGTCTAAAATCAAAATAGAATCGTCAAATGTCTTTTTTCTACTTTGCGAAAGTTCATCAACTTCCTCATCAAGTAAAACGGGATCTTCCTCGGTGCCTTTCAAATTCGAGGGATTTTTTCTCAGAAAACTGAATTCCTCCTCGGTGATGTCCTTGAAAAGATTTTCGAGATCCTCTTCTTTCTCGTCAGTCTGCTTCCTGGGTGGTCCTGCAACAATAGAAGATCCCCTATTTTCAGATTCAGAGGAAATACGTGTTTCAAAATCTACTACTTCCATTATCGAGTCCACATTCAACTCATTTAACTTCAATTTTTCTCTCAATTTCAGAATCTCTGACTCTCTTTTCAATATCTGATCCTCTAATTCCTTCTTCATTCTTAGAGACTCTTTTTCTTGTACCTTGAGAGCTTCTATTTTCGCGATAGATTCTAGAGCTACCGTTTCGTCGTCACTGGAATCACTCTCAGCGAATCCCATAAATTTCAATGATCGACTTCGATGCTTTTTGGAAGAAACAAATTTTTCTTTCACTTCTTCGCTTAATTTTCGAGGACTCTCTTTTAGGGATTCTTCCTCAACCTTCGGGATTTCATTTTCAATCTCAATATCAGACCTTTCACCGCTCTTTCTTCCTGAAGCTGAAGATACATTCGGGGTTCGATTTTCTGATTCTGAAGGAAGATTCGATGTTTCTTCTTCCATCTCATTATTAGAATTATCCGAATCTTCAACAATCTCACTCTTGTTAATTTCAGATTGAAAAATCGATTTTCGAGGACTCTCTTTTAGGGATTCTTCCTCAACCTTCAGGACTTCATTTTCAATCTCAATATCAGACCCTTTATCGCTCTTTCTTCCTGAGGCTGAAGATACATTCAAGGTTCGATTTTCTGATTCTGAAGGAAGATCCGATGTTTCTTCTTCCATCTCATTATTAGAATTATCCGAATCTTCAACAATCTCACTCTTGTTAATTTCAGATTGAAAAATCGATTTTCGAGGACTCTCTTTTAGGGATTCTTCCTCAACCTTCAGGACTTCATTTTCAATCTCAATATCAGACCCTTTATCGCTCTTTCTTCCTGAGGCTGAAGATACATTCAAGGTTCGATTTTCTGATTCTGAAGGAAGATCCGATGTTTCTTCTTCCATCTCATTATCAGAATTATCCGAATCTTCAACAATCTCACTCTTGTTAATTTCAGATTGAAGAATCGATTTTCGAGGACTCTTCGGAAATTCTGGCAAAGAATCTTCAATCTCAATATCAGAATCTTTCTCGCTCGTTCTTCTTGATGCTGAAGACACATTCAGGCTTCGATTTTCTGATACTGGAAGAGGATTCATGTCATCAGAATCTTCTTTCTCGCCTTCCGGGATTTTATTCTTTAATTCAATTTTAAGATTTAAATTCTCGGGAATCTTCTCTCTAGAAACTTCTAAAACAGGTTCTGAACTTTTAACTTTAATCTCAACTTCAGATTGTAGTTCTATCGAAAGAGACTCGTCCCATCCGTTCTCTGATTTGGATTCAAGATCAAAACTCAATTTTCTAGGAGTCATTTTTTGAGGAGTTTCTGGTACAGTCTCTAAGAAATCATCTTCAATCTCAATGTCTGAATCTTCTTTCTGGACATTTTCTTTCAATTTTGAAGCATCACCTAAGGTATTATTTTCCTCTTCCCTCAAACTTCTTTCAAGACTCAGATTTTCAGAATTTGTTTTCTTGGGCAAATCTGGCGAAAATTCTAAGAAAGCATCTTCAATTTCAATCTCAGAACCTTCTGTCTCGCTTTTTACTACCGATGTGAGAACTTCCGGGCTTTTCTCTGATTCACTTTTAAGATTTAAACTTCCAGGACTCTCTTTTATAGTAGAGAGAGGCGTCAAATTTTTCTGCTTTAATTCACTCTTAAGATTCAATTCAGAATTGTTGTCTTCAGGAAATTCTACCAGAGGATTCTCACTGGTCTCAATTTCAGATTGCAGAACTTCACTTTTTATCGAAGGAGAAACGTTCTCAAATTCAAATTTTAATTGAAGGTTCAAACTTTCAGGACTCTCTTCCGCAATAGGTAAATTTTCAGAATTATTTTGAACATTTTCGACGTCAAAATCCAACACCTTGTTGAGTTTATTTTTTAGCTGCCTCGGCGTAATCGTAGCTGTAGATCTCCTGAGTGGCGAATTTTGAGTCAAAGGTGTCTCAGAGTTCTTAACAGGTGGTTCGTAAATAATAGTTTCCTGGCTGCACATAGAAGTCGTCGATGGCGAGCTCTCAAGTTCCTTTTCTAGTATCTGTGTGTCCATTGAAGACTCTGATCTGACGGGAGATATTTCAGCTCTCATTGGACTTTTTGCTACTTTTTCTAAACTTTCTGCTGCTTTTTCTGGACTTTCCAACGTTTTTCTTGGAGATATTGTAGGACTAGAACTTTTCTGACTCTCCTCTTCAAACTTTTTCGTCTCTGAATTTTCTTCGACGTCAAACACAGCTACTGTAGTTTCCTGGGTCGATATTTCCATTGGAGTTTCTTCAGCTTCTTGACTTTTAAGAGATAACTCGCTTCTCTCACCGGGAAATGATTTTTCTTTTTCGATGGAAGAAACTTCTTTAGGCCTTTCTTCCGCTTCAGTCGAATTACTCCAATCCACCCTCTCGTTCCAATCCACAAAATCATCTCCGTTTCCAATTTCTGATGGAACACTCGCTTCGTCTTTTCCTTCTGAAATTTCGGATTCTTTAAATGTTTCAATAGATAAGTTGAACTTCTTCTTGAGAGTCACAGCCTTCTTCTGCTCGTCCTCAGAAGTTTCAACTTGGTCCCTGACATCTCCTAAAATATCCTTCAAGACAACGACAGCATTTAGCCTCTGAATATTTTCCTTTTCTTTGGATTTCGCATCCCAAATGTCTACATCTAGGTCGCTTAGTTCGTTCTCAGAACGAACATGTCCCGAGTCTTGCGCGCTCTTATTTCTTGAAGATTTTTCAAGAGAATCACAGAGACTTTCAAACGATTCACTTTCAAACGATTCGATAGGGTTTGTGTTTTCCTTCCCAGAGGAAATCCATCGGTCAGTTGCGAGTTTTTCAACCGTGACGGATAATTCCTTGGGTATTAAAGCCTTATTTGTAACAGTGGTTTTGACTTCTTCAATTATCATGACGGAAGTATCCACAGGTGGATCTTTCAGATCTTGTCTATTCTGAGGTTCAACGATGACTGAATCTTCAAATTCTAGAGAGTTTTGATCCTCTCTCTCCATTCTCTTTGCGATTTTATCCTCGCTCTCTGAGAAGTGATATTCCACGTATGTGCCATCTTTATTCATTTCTTTTTCTCTCCGCATAAGCATCAGAGACCTTCGCTTGGGTTTGAAAGTAGAAGTCTTCGCCGGTGAAGTAAACGAATTTTCGTTTTCGATACTTGTTAGTTTTTTGTCACAGCCATTCGATTTGTCTTGTCCATCAGATGTGGTCGTATCGGTAGAATTATTTGGGTCTGGAGAAGTCGGAGTTTCTGTAGAATTGTTCGCAACCTGGCCTGCTGAACTGTCAGCGTTGAGCGTTTCTGGCATCTTTTCTGTTGATGATAGTTCATCTGACAATCGTAATTGACAATTACGAAGTGCATTTATAGACAATATTGTATACTAGAACTTCGTTAAAAAAGTTTAGTAATTTATTTTGGATATTTTTTAAAATAGAGAATTTCTATAGATAGCAAATAAGATTTCACAGTTGAAAAAAGAAAAGTAATTGTTAAAAGGACAAAAAGAGAAAATATTTGTTTTTAAAAAAACGAATTATGACCGGATTAAATAAAATAAAAGCAAATTTTTAATAAAATAAATAGACTGGAGATTTGTTCAACTTACCGATAGGATCATCATCTATTTGGATCACACATATTTCCTTGTTTTTGGATTTTTGAACTTCCTCTGCAACAGAAGGCTCAGAAGGCAACATTGATAAACGCTTACGACTCCAAGAAGTTTCGTATGGCTTCCAGGTAAGAACATCATCTTTCAAAGTGTCTTCTGAACTGCTAACAGAAGTTCTTGTCTTGCGAAGGTTTCTCCCTGGTGTCATTGCCTTTGTTTCCGAGCCAGCTCGGATATTTCGCTTGCTATAAATAATTTTACTAGTTTCAAATAGGATCAATATTCAAATGAAATATTCAATCAAAGGAAAGAAAGTTTACTTAGAAAAAGTTTTAATTTTCCAAATTGAAATTCCATAGGTAAATATTTTATTTTAGTTATTAGAAATAGTTTAATTCCACAAAATCTTTTGAATTCTCTTAAAATTCCTCGAAATTTCACGAAAACACTAGAAATCGCTTAAAATTCATTGGAATCTCTTAAAGTTCTTAGAAACCTCTTAATATTCCTCAAAATTTAAAAACATTTAAAATCCCTCAAAATTCCTTAGCTTTAAAAATCTCTTAAAGTTCCACGAATTCCGTTAAAATTATGCGAAATATCCTGAGATACCTTAAAATTCTACGAAATCTTTTAAAAATCCTAAAAATCCTTGAATCAGCGAAATTTAATTGGTTTTTGAATGACTTGAAGTTGTAAGAAGTAAAATAATTAATCGTGCGCGTAACGCGCGTGTTGGTTCGCTATATATATAAATATTTAATATATCTAAAATATCTTTAAACCCCGTAGAATCCCTTGAAAATTTTTGAGATTCGTAATATAATTCTCTGAAATCTCTTGTATTTCTAAATTATTTAAAAATATTCTAAAATCTCTGAAAATGTTAATTTTATTATATCATCGACTAAAGAAGCAAAAATAGAAAAAATTGATATTACCTTGTAGAACTGGGAGTTCCTAGTTCACGTTCTACAGTTGATGCTCGGCTTCTCGTTACCCGAGCATTTTCACTGGGTTCTGAAGGATTGCTGTCCATTATTTTACTGATTCTACTACTTCGTCGTAAGGTTAAATCCGAAATCGAAAGCAGCGATCGAGCCCTTCGAGTTGAAGGAACTAACAAAAGAGAATAAATTAGTCAATACTTAAAAATTACTCTAAATAAGTTTGTAATTTCATAAGTTATCCACTGTCCACGAAAATCGGGACTTTGCAATCTCAAATAGTTTTGTCACTAAAATGTATTTAAAAAACTGACAACCATAAACAAACTTTCACTAAAAATTATCGGGAGTCAATATTTTCAAAGATCGGAAAATCATTCCTTCTTATAATATAATATACATATTCTGAAACCATGTGGCAACCCTAGACATAAAAGATATACTACGAAGATTCCTAACCTAAATTCTCTCCTAATATCTCTCGAAATGCTCTTTTTTTCTTTGATTTTGTCCACGTTTGCTTCTTGGATATTTAGGCGCTTGAATGTTTTATAATAAGGCTAAAGTTTGAATTGCCAATCTATTTAGAAAAATTACCTTTTACTGTCACATTTTTTATGAAAAATCGAGTCTGGAATTGCTAGATTAAAATGCACTTTTGTTGTTTTACAATTTGTGGTGAAGAAGCAAATAGTTGATCAATTGGTTTCTGACTAAGACAATTATTTCTCGTGAAATACGTTGCGAACAAATTTCCGAAAATTTGGATTGACTGATCAGTTGGAAAAAGGGTTCCAGGAAACGGTCGAAATTGTACATATATGTATGTATAGGTACGAACCTTTGCTTTCCTTCTCCCCTTCGGACGGTTTCATGGATCGACGCATTTTTTTTTTCAAAACTTATATTAATGATACATTAAATCATAATTTATATAAGAATAAAATAATAATTTCAACGAGAAACACGTGTACGTATAACGATAAAAAGAAACATCCGTTTTCGCCGGTGCTTATCTGGATTGCAGTCTGGATTGCCCACTCGAGGTAAAAAAATTTCTCAGAAAGCGCCCCCTAATGTTTGGAAAAAGCCCGCAATAATTTGAATTCGAGAAATAAGTCTTTTCAATTATTTAATCAGTCAAATTTTCGGAGAGGAATAATTTGGATACGAGGAAAATTGAGGCTATTGACTCTACAAAAATCAAATTTAATTCAGATTTTTAAACACTAGGGTAAAAACTCAATCTCTCTGATTTGATCTATACAGTAAATTATTTTGCTTTACAAAATACTGCCAATCGCAGCCAATCCTTCCAGATTTGAAATTAGAATACGACCCTGGTTTGAATTATCGCCTTGTGATTGGTTGACATCCACGGCGTGTCTTTAACCAAAGCCTAATCTACCGGTGTTGTTGATCGTTGGTGTTGGAGGGGAGGAATAGGAAATTCAAGTTTATTTTGGCAGCGTCCAGTAGTGTCGAAGGTTTTGTGACGCGTTCGACAACATGTAATAATTTGAACATGGCGAAATCATCGCTCAGTTTCCGATAAAACGATGTGAAAAGATCGTGCGCGAGTGTAGAAAAACGTATGCTGTAAAATCGCGAAAGGTCGAGGTGAGTTAGCGAGTAAATATCTGATCAGCTGATGAGTGGCAGCAGACAATCGGAGCCCATTGTTCTTTGGTTATGGCGACAAGTAGCTCTGATGGTTCTTGCACAGCACCCGCAGACTTTCAGCTTTCTTCGGAACTCGAAGATGTTTCCGATCGTCTCAGTGTGAATCTTTTAAAGTGCTCGCTGTGCCATAATAACAGACGAATTTTTTACTGCAGACAGTGCATCCAAAATGGGGATTTCGTCCATTCCACTTCTGTTTACTCTGAACGGTGAGTGTTTCTTTTTTTGTCGAATTTAATGCGTGTGCGTGCATCTGTGCATTATTTACATGCACTCATACGCGTTCCCTGTAAACAGCTTTTTGAATATACATATATGTGTGTTTATTGTTTTTATGCGCAGGTGAACGAAGTACAAGTGTGTTTTAAAATTTGAAGTCTTTATTATACTTATTTCGTAATATATGATACTTTATCATTATTATTTTTTATGTTTATTGAGTGTATTTTATTTTTTTTTTTCACAAATGATGATAATAAAGGTCACGTCGAATGATAAAAGACTATTTTGATAAATAAATCGATAATTTTATATTCCGGAGACGGTGGAGAAAATTCGTAGTCTGGTAGTAACTTTTTACAAGTTACTTTTTTGTTAATTTGGATTTTATGAGATGGGATGAACAAATTTAAATTCAAGGTCATTTAACTTTTACGAATCGAACTTTCAAAAACGCTTTAAATTGAAAATTAATAGATTTAAAATTGAATATCGTTTTTAATACAATAATTGTATAATTTTAAATACGCAAATAGAATTATTCAAGAGTTGGCTTACATTTTTCAGGTTTGCGGATAAACAGATACGGTTGTTACGGTTGAAAGCTGCTCGAGCTCAACTTGAAGAAAAATGCGTGAAAGCTTTGGAGAAACGCAAGCAAAAAGATAAATTAGTAAGTGCTTAAAAATTGATTATTACTTTTTCTTAGCAAGGGAAAGATTGGATTCAAAATTAGTATGAAATAAATTATAAATAGCTTTCTTTATAAATCCTCTAATATATTTATTTTGTAATCTTAATTTTTTGTTTTAGTTGTGTGATATAAATACGTCTAAAGAACGAGTTAAGCTTCTTCAGGCGTTACTAAATGAGACCAAGCAGAGTATAAACCGAGGTATAATTAATAGAATATGGATACTCAAATATATATTTTATTTCCTAGGTTTAAAAAAGAGATTAATTAATATGGATATGTAAAATTTCAGGTAATCAACGGCTGAGTGTTTTGAAGGACGTCAACAAAGAGCTGATTTTGAGATTCCCTAGACACGAAGAAAGGGTCGAAAAGTTGCATCACTTTGTGTTCGACCACAAACTCAGACAGGAAAAGCAAAAAGAAACAGTAGAGAGAAAAAGGCAGCAGCTAAAAAAAGTTATCAGAACTGCTGCGAAACAATTAATACAGTATATATTTCCACTAACGCAGGTTGAGCCTAGCAAAAGGTAAAGTGGTTTTAGCGCTTGAATTAAGTTTTAAACATATAGCAGAATGAACGATAATTTCTTGTAATAAAATAATTTATTTTACAGTCTATGCAGTAGCGAAGAGGAAAGTTCGAGCACCGATGTTGTAACAACTGCTTTGGCCGACGCTTCAGGAACTTCGTATGTGCGAGGAAAATGGATTAGCGATGCTGAAAACAGCTTAGAAGTTCAGTATCGCATTGTGGCTCCAACTCTTCCTGGATCTGGCGACTATAGTGCTTATTCTCTTTGGGGTAAGAAAATTCTACAAAACGCTAAATCTGAAAATAGAAAAAGAAAACATGAAATCTTTCGAAATCTCTTAAACCACCTAAAAAATTCAAATTTCTTCAAATTCTTTCAAATCAGATTGATCACTAACTTAATTTCTAGTTGCCGAAAATAAGGACTCCGTACCTGGCAATAATAAGGAGAATTCCATCCACAATCCTGCATATGACATAAGCGCAGCTTTGACTTACGCAACTCAGTTGGTCAACATTATCGCCTACTACGTTAATGTGAAATTGCCTTACAAGCTCTCCTACAGGTAAGTGAAATTTGTAATCTCTTTAAACTTTAAAATTGAATACTCTTAAGTTATCAAGTTCCATTGTTTCTTATTAAACAGTGAATTTTGTGGAAACGAAATGTCGGAACATAAATTTGCCAGGAAAGTCGCGAGGCTTAACTGCAACGTTTTGCACTTGTGCATCTCACAAAACACAGACATTACAGTTTTGCATCCAATGAAAACTCTACAAAATCTCATGCATTTGCTCAATACCGAAATCAGCGATCTCGGAAGGTAAGTTCCAGTTTTTAACAATTCACTCTCCAAAATTGCCTAATGCTTATTTTTCTGATTTATCTTTTTTTTTTTGTCAGAATTGGTCCTATAGAGGTGGATCCAAACGAAATTGCGCAATTGCACAATCAGTTAGCATCAGACTTGGATAAGAGTGACGATTCTGCCTCCGACGAGGAAGACGATGCCTTCAACTGGGAATGGGAAGCTGTAAGTTAACACAATATATAAATTTTCTTATTATCTATTTTTAATTCCGAATAGTTTTAAAAATAAGTATAATAAAATATTAATTCTGCAGGTTCCAAATGTCGCTTGTCCGGAGATGGTTTTTCCAATCCCAGGTTGGATGGCTAGCCAACAATCCTCAAGTTTACAAGTGAATCAAAGTGTAGCCGGCGGATTAGTCACGAGTGCAGCTGCTAGTATCGCTTCCATCTGGAGAGGATGGACTACCAACAAATAGACTGATTAATCCAGTTTTCGTATCTTCTGTTTATGCCATTCACCAGTCAATGAAATTAATTTCAGGTTTACTGTAAAAGACTAGCTTTCTATATATATGATAAATCTCGAAACAGTTTCTTAAGTTTTACTCGCAACGATTGATTTTCTTTAAAAAATTGTTCTCTTTTGTTTGGATAGATTATTTAACAAGTTGTCGTTACTCTGTAAAAATAATTTCGCATTATTTTGCTAGTATTCAATTCATACAAATTTGGAACCTTTCGCATTTGAAAAAAATGTCCAGTGGTTTTATTTTTAATGACATCTAACTGTTAAAGCATTTTAAATTTAAATGCGTCCAAATTTTAATGACAAGATTTAATTCAATCGTTGCATAATTTTTTTTATTACTCTCTGTGCACTTGGGTGATTATCGTTAAAAAAAAAAACAGTTTTGAAATCTCAAATTAGAGAAAGTGAGTCAAAATGGAGGTGATTTTAAAATCTAATCAACTTGGTACAAATCATGCTACAATCATCTTTTTGTCTCAATAATAACTATTAAGCGAAATTAGCCGAGTCAATCAGAAAAAAATAGAGTGGCCGTCTGTTGGGAAAAACCTAGAAATCATGGAAAAGTCAGGGAAAGAATTGAAAACAAGTTGAAGAAAATTCAAAAGGATTAAAAAGATTTCAATAGATTTCAACAAACGCAATGCACGTAGTTTTAATTTGTCATTTATACTTGAAATTTGACAGTTTTTCAATCACAGATTAGGTATAGATTAAGATTTTTCATCGATTTTAACTTCGCATAATATATATTGCATAATTGGAACAAAAAAAAAACAAGTACGTTTTATATTCTATCTATAAGTTACAAAGTACCTACATACTTTCTTCGGGAAAAAAATGACCACAGTAGTAGATATTTAATTAACGAGTGAAAGTTTTACGCTAGAAAGTACCTTAGCGTAACGGAAGTTCGCAGATTCTTGGAGGAATGGACTGAAAATAGAAAAATATTGTACAGAATCGAGAAAAGTTCTAAGAGTCGGTCTTGCGATTTCCTCGTGCTAGATATTTAATTATCTAATCTCAATATATTATTTAATTACTCAGTGACTGACTCTTCTTTGTCTCCGTGCTTTAACATTTAGTCTGCAGAATCGATTCGAATTTTTTCTTCGTTTAATCGATTTGCGAATGAAATTATCCAACATTTAATAGTTAAATTAAGTGAATTAATGTACGTCCCAGGGTCGAGTTTACTCTGGCAATATATGTAACTACTAGCTAGCTGATTTCTAACACTTTTAAAAATGTAATTACGGATATGTGATAATTACGAAGAACACTCGATAATTCTTAAGTACGAAAATGTAGAAGTCAGGTCATTTTTTTATTAATCGCGAAAATCTTTTATATTGCGAAACCGAGTTATTTCGTTGCGAAGTCATTTCTGTGATTTGAATTAGGAAAGACTTTTTAAGGCACAAAGTTTATAAAGAATAGGCGAATTTCTTGCGTGATGTGCTCAAAAGATTGAATGTTTGGAAATTGTAAATAGTTTTAAGTGCGTAGGTGAGTCGATGTTTTAAAAAGCCTTGTTACTTAAGGCATAGTGGGAACGAGTGAGAGAAATATACAGTTTGTATATTACATATTACAATAAGGTGGCTATGTTTTATCGGAACAAAGGTTCAATGTGATATCTAAGACAAACTAGAATGTGTTTTTTAAGTCTAACTTATTACGTGTTGTAATAAAATATACATATCCCGAAGGATTGCCTCGTTGCTTAAATTTTTTTTTATAGAGGAGTATTTATACTTTTTATAAGGGTCCTGGGTTCAAGTTCTTATCTGAAAATTCAATCTTTTCGTTTGACTAAAAGTTGTATGTGCGCTTTGTACATATACTTATATTTGGAAAATGAGTTCCTCTACAGAGGGAAAATATATCTAATTATAATATTTGTTACATAAACTGAAGAGATCGAATTTTGAAGCAAGAACTTGGGTCTGGGAAAATTTTAAGTTTAAAATTTTTCGAATTTGTAGTTCACGTACAATTTAGCTCTCTAGAATAATATTACTTACTTCCATAAGTCGCTATCAAACACTAAAGTTCCCTTCATATCTGAAATTAACGAATGAATTAATTCCACAGAAAGTGGAATAATTATTCATCACTTTCGAGAAGGCAAAATTATCTTATGAAAGTCGCTTTGACTCTAATTAATTATAGAAAACATCGTTTCTTAGGGTTGATTATACAGACAATTTTCCTCGAAAAAGGAGATCCACGTGATAAATAATTAATGCAAAAATTACAGTCTCGAGTGTCTTATAGTTTCTATAGACTATTATTCCAATCGAGAATCTCTCAGTTTCATTGCGACTTTCAGTGAGGAATGGACTTCTTTGATAATCGTTATTTTTACATCAATAAATTTTTTCTAACATGTATTGGACAGTGGCCGTATCATAGCGCTTTGAGAAATCGTTTGATTCAATCACTAGTCATTGTTGTTATCATACTTTATTTAATTCCTACGGTAATTCCTTAATTTAACAACTTAAAACTTTTTTTATTTAAAAATAACGATTAGAAGCGATTTTCATTAATTTAAAAATTTCACCAAAATTTATTAATATTATTTACTGGTTTTTGATTTTATTTTATGATAAGGAAATGTGAAAATCTATCTTAATATTCTCAACTTTTTAACAAAAATTCTTTTATATTATCGAATATTCGAGATTTTTAATTCTTTTTATTTCTTTTTCAGATAGCAGGATTGTGCAAAGTATGGGGTAAAGTGGACTCGATGGTTGAGTGCCTTGTTCCAATTTTCACCGTCCTGGGTTGTTTGGTGTATACGATTGTTTACATTTGTAAGGAGAAAAAAGTGAGATCGTAATTTTATTTTTTAACCCGGAATATCAGGTTTCCAATTTAAATTAGGGGTACACAATTTTTAATCAGTTCGATTGAAATTCTTTAAAATTTCTAATCATCTCATTTTAAATTCTAAAATTTTGAAGCCTTGAGACTTAGAGTTTAAAATAATTACATTTTTAATTATTTAATTTGCAATATATAATCCTAACATTTTTTACTTACAAAAGTCTCAAATTTCAAATTGTTTAATCTGAAATTCTGAAATTGTTTGGAAATTTTTTATTTTATTTTAGGGGCTTCAATGCTTTTCTATTCTGCTTTATTTTCTATACTTAAATGCAGTATCAAAGTATGTAATTTACTCACATAAAAAAAAATCTCTACTTAGTTAAAGAGCCTTTTCGATCGTATTGAAAGTGACTGGAAAATATGGTCACTTGGACAAGAATTTAATATTCTTCGTAGTCACGCAGAAGATGGAAGGATTCTAACGATTCTTTATACCGGTAAAAATCAGGAATGGAAGAATGTAGAGATAAAACAGTTGAGGTGAAAAATAATACTATTTAAAAAGAAAAACATTTATTTTCATTTTTTATTATCATTGAAATGGATAAAAAGAGAATTTATAATTAAATATTTTTTTTTTATTCCCTTGCATTTAGAAAATATTTTATTTCCGATTTATCTATACATATTTAGCGACTCTTTTATTTATAAAAATCTTAAACTTATAAATAATAATTTTCTTTTTTACAGCGTGTATTTCCGTGACGATGGTTTTATACGCGGCAACGACACTGACGCCTCAAATTCTTGATATTATTCGACCTTTGAATGCAACTCGTCCAAAAAAGTTGCCTTTTCCGGTTGAATATTTCGTCAGTTACGAGGAATATTTTTACTGGATTTTATTACACATATTAATCACAGCCGTAATTGAGATTTGTGTCATCATTGGCTGTGAATCAGTACTAGCAGTTTTTTCGGAACACGCCTGTGGATTATTTTCAATCATTGGGTATAATTTTTCTTATTTTAGTATTTTATTAATATTAATTATTTATTTAATTATCCACGCTCCCTTTCATTAAGGCACGCCTCTTTGCTTACTTCACTATATTTTTTATCGATAATAATAAAAGTTTAGATATATTACAGTCACCGGCTGAGAAAGACGATGAGAGATATCAACTCCAATGAAATTAATTGCCAAATAAATATTGAAGATATTATTTATAAAGATGTAACTTTCTGTATAGAGCAGCACAATCGTGCGATAGAGTTCGTATTTTTTATTCCTTAATTGAAAAATTATATGAAATAAAATAAAATGTAGAATTAGACAATTTAAATATTTTAGAGATTTGAATTTTGTAACAGTTTTAATAATTATTATTGTTGATGATAACATTTAAGTTTTTTATGTAACGTGATTTTTATTTTCATTAGGTTTTCTAATATAATTGAGTCTTGCTTTTCTCCGTGCTTTTTCTTCACAACCGGATTAAATGCGATATTGATAAGTGCTACTCTAATTCAGGTAAATTAATTTTTTATTTAATTTTTTTTCTTTATATTATTTATTATTTTCGAGAGATAAAAAGTCGACAACATGTAGAGATAATGTTT
>JAUESH010000037.1:308186-323495 GCA_032275165.1 Synergus magnus
TTTATTTAATTTTTTTTCTTTATATTATTTATTATTTTCGAGAGATAAAAAGTCGACAACATGTAGAGATAATGTTTTAAATGATGTTTAAGAATATTAATATAATTCATATCGCTATTGAAACTAAATAAATTAAATTTGAATTAATTTCCAGGTTGTAATGAAGTTTGATAATCTCGACGATGCTGTGAAATTTGGAGCTTTCACAAGTGCTTTGATCCTTCACCTTTTTTTTAATAGTCTACCAGCACAAAGATTAATGAATCACAGTCTTGGTGTTGCAGATGATATGTAAGTTTAAATTAATAAAATTTAAATAAAGTTCCTATCTTCAACAATATATTTTAAAAAATAAAATGAAATTTTAATTATCTCTACAGTTATGGATGTTGGCTGCAGTCCTAATCTCAAAATTCAATTAATTATCTTTCAAAATTAGAAATCTATGACTTGTAATGGATAATATCATTCTATAAATTATTTGACAAAATTTTTTTTGTTAATATTTCAGGCTTGAGGGGATGTGGTATCTTTTGCCAATGAGATCAAAAAAATTACTAACAATGATCATAATGAGAAGCAGCGTACCATGTTCCTTGACAATTGGCAAATTCTACGTCATGTCTATGAAAAATTTTTGTAAGGCAAGTTACCGTAAAAAGTATTAAATAATTTAAGTTGAATTCGATTTACTATATATTAAGGGTGTTACGTTCAAATTCTTACCTCAAAATTCCATTTCTTCATTTTAATCAACAAATATTATAATTATACTTTTTTTTCACTCTGTAGCGTTACTCACTTTTTAAATAGAATTATGCGTATAGAGCAAAAAAATGTAAAAATTGTAAAATGAAAAAATTAAATTTTAAGATTTGATTTCGAATTCCTCGTTTTATAAAAAAAGTATTAAGATTAAACATTTTTTCGCTCTATACCCAGAATTCTATTTAATAAATAAGTACCGCTACAGAGCGAAAAAATATTTAATTCTAATATTTATTAAGTAAAATGAAGAATTCGAAATCTAATTATTATCTAAATATTTTAAAACAATTTTTTTGTTTTGAAGGTTCTTCAGGCATCATTTTCTTACTTTACTCTACTCTCCTCCGCCAGATCGTGATTCCCTCGTTCTGAGATTCCGATGAGGGATGGCAGAAATCTGTTAAATAAAAAATAAGATATAAAAAAGGTGTAAAGCTTTTTCAAAGATTTTATTTTAAATATTTAAAAATAGAGTTTTAATGAATTTAAAAGAATTTAGAAAGCAAATCTATATATTCAGAAAATAATGTAATATAATAAGATATAATAAATAAGTGTATTCAAATTAAAAAAAAAAAAAGAACTTCACTGGTTCTTCATTTATTTAACCATTTTTTAATTCTAATGTCAAAAGTCAACGTAATGTCAATATTTTTAACTCATAGAAAGGGTCAAAATATAAAGTTTCTAAAAATTCAAGAAGATTATCATTATTTATTAGTTATAAAATAATAATTATATCCTACAGTAAAAGAGATAAAAAATGAACGAACCTGTGCGAAAATCCTATTTAGATATTGTAAAACGTAATCTTCGAGCAGCGGAACGAGTATGTTTTAATTTTTATTTTATATAATAAATTAATCATTTAATCTTAACGAAATAATTTTTGCAGCTTACATTTTGTACCCGAGTTATATATTTTGGCGAGTACTATGACACAGCAGAAGTTTTTCAAAAGGTAAAGATATCTTTGCAAAAAAAAAATATTATTATAAATATTAAAATCTTATTTTAAAAAATTTGGATTTTAAACAGCAAGTGAGGAACATAATCAATCATTTAAATTCTGAATATAATGATATTCCCATTTATGGCTTATTACTGGTTTATCCGAAGTATTTTATCCATCTTGTGACAGTAAGTTTTAATTGTATTTAATTTATGAAACGTATAACATTATTATTTTTTAAATCAAATATTTTAAAACAAAAATTATATTATTTTTCTAGTCTCCTGAGGAAATGATTTTCAGACATTTCAAAGCAATGTTTTTCGACCAAGGAAATGAAGTGAAATTGGGAAAAGTGCTACCTTTACCAGTTCATCATCACGTTTACAGGGTATGTAGGAAAAATTGAAATTAAAGTTCGTCATTGAAATTAATTTAATTTATAACAGGTGCCAACAAAATATTTTTTCAATTATAATTCTTTTCAGCCCTATTTCGCAAGTTGGTATTCCGTAATTACAAATCCTCCAGTTCTTTTAGAAAAATTGGAGAATACGGAATTAGCAGAAATCGAAAAGCACGTTCGGAATGTAATGTTGAAAATTTACAAACTTTGTGAATTTTTGATGGACACTAATTCGAAAACTGCAAGTATTAATATATAATTGATATTTTGACTATTTTAATTTCTGTTTTTTGTTATTATAATGATCTATTTTCAAAAATAATTATCTGAAGGGTGAATCCATTCCATATATCTTGAAAGATATTGAAAGAAAAATTCCAGAAAATCTTCCAGAAAGTGCAGTCTTGGAATTTTTGTTAAACTGTAATTCTCCAATTCTTCACGATATGAGAACACACTTGAACAGTTATATCGAAATTCCCTTTATAAACTTCCATTATGGTGAGTATTTAGTACTAAATTTAGATTTTAATTTATAACTCTTATAAGTAATTATAAATAGTGATTAATTAATCGCTCAAATTAAATTTTCTCCAGATAGAGTTTGGCCGGCACCCAGCACTTTTATGCCAACAAATGTTTTTTTTAAACCCGAGGAAGGGAAAAAAAGAAAAGAAAGCAAAGCGTGAAATATACTTTTATTTATTTATTTTTTGGTATAAATTAAAAGAAAAACGATGAGTTTTAATTGTGTTTGTGTTAATTGTGTTTTTAAGTGTTGTAAATGTTATAACTCTCTTATTATTTATAACGATCTCAGATTCAGAAAAAAGGGGCTAAATTTTGCATAAATCATTCTAATATAAAAATATAATAAACGTCAAGTATTTGAATAAAAACGATTATTTATTGCAGAATATTTACAGTATATATAAAAAAACAGTCCTGTTTTCTGGATACACGAAATTCAATTTTAAACACGCTAAACTAACAATAAATAGACAAATCTTAATCTTCAGCAGAAGAAGCCCAACGAAGTTTTTATTACAGAATTTTTTTAACTTAAAATTATCTCCGAAATCTTCTATCTCAAAAAGTTCACGTTTAAAATTTCATTTTGAGGTCTTTACAGTCTTCAAATTTGTTACATGGTTCCTTAAAAATGGTGAACTTGAGGAATTTTCATTCAAATTTTATTCATTAATCAAATCGGCGGACATTTTGTTATTTAAAGTTGAAAATGACAAAAAAAAAAATGGAAACCAGTAAATATCTAAGTTTGCATTCTTTAAAATTGCACTTTAATTTTATAAAAACTCTTTATTTTATTACGATTTAAAGTGAAACCAATAAAAATCCTTTTTTTCTATATCAGTAAAAAATTGTCTGAATCAATTAAGTTATAATAAATAAATTATAATAAATATGCCTATATTTTAACAAAAGTCTTTGGAGTATTAAAAGTATTAGAAAACGTGGTTATATATCGTCGTACCAGTCGAATATATTCATACTTAATTCAACACTTATTCCCAAGAGAATTGTAATAGTACCCATGAAAATAGCAATCTGTCTTATACGTTATTACAATAGATGTGCACGTTATGTATATCGTATTTACAGTTAAGCTTGCAGTATGACGAAATTCTAAAAATATCCTTCATTTCTTTTTTACAATTTTTTTTATTCGCTTTATGAGAAAATAAAAACCTCTGATTTCTAAGCTTTAAAAAGTCTTCTAGAAGTCTTTCAAGTTCAACAATATTTTTATAATTTGATTTTTTTCTCTCTGTAGTCGAACTTCTTTTTCAAATATAAGTGCATGTACAGAGAAAAAAAATATCTGTTTCTATTATTCGTTGACTAAAATTGAGAAAAGTAATATTTTTGAACTTGAGGAATAATTAGCAAATTTTATAAACTAGAGAATTTTCTGGCTTCTATTTTCTGATAAAATAAAATAAAATATGGTTGCTAAAAAATAGAGGATATTTTTAGAACCTCCTATTGAAGAATGTTACGCACTGTTTAAAAATTCCTTTTTAACGATTCAATTTTCAAACTCGTACGAGACAATTCAAATTGACCTCAACTTGATTGTGACTGATTCGCAACTTATCCACGTTCATTGTTCAATTTTAGTTGTAGATTTATTCCTCTGACAGCAATTTTTAATTAGGGTTTTGTCAATCTCGAACTTTCCTTTGTGTTGTTTATCGAGAAAGGCTTACTTGAAACTTTTTCTAATACTAGAGTACAGAAAAATCAGTCTTAGTCCTTTCTAAAAAAACTTGAGAAAGTGGCATTAAAAATATTTGTAAATGAAAAATGCTATTTTATTTATCAGGAATAACAAAAACAGACCCTGAAAAATAAAAAAGTAGAGATAAAAACGTTAAAAGCACCCTTAAAAATTTCTGCCAGAGAAAAAATCATTTTTCAAATTTTACGTGCGCTTTAGGAAGGAGATATTGCCGTTTGGACGAAAAATAACAATAACAATTTTTCTCAATCGGATTTGGCAGTTGTGATTTGTAAATTAATTAATATACATTTAATTAACTCTTTAAATTGTAAGTGTCCAGTGTCAATAAATCCTCTATAATACATTAGGTATTATTCAGTATTGAATAGTGTTTCGCTCGGTGAAAATAATCGCATTAGTTATATAACTTTTGTTTTCATGTCTCGCTAATTTTGGTAACAGTATCAATTCCATCATTGGCAATGAATAACAATTCGTTTTACATATAAAGACTTCATAATTCTCAGATTTTAACTTAGTGATAAATATTCGATCATTAAACTCACCTTAAACTTTGCGCTTTACTATTTGCAAAACAATATTGAACTTTCGATTTTACTATTTAACTCTGTAAATTATATAAAAAATTGTTTTTTAATTTTTTTTTTAAAATTTGGAAGGCTTTCAAATTTTGGCATTTGGAAAAGAAGTGACATTAAATTAGAGGCAACTCGATTTTAGTGACTTGAAATTTTAAAACTTATCAATTCAAAAAAAAAATGAAAGATAAGAATTCAAAGTGCAATAAATCTGAAAGTAAATTAAAAGATGAAAAATGTAGTAGTCTCCAAACTTGAAAGTTTTCAACTTTGAAAGCAACTTTTGGTGATATTGAACATTTTTATTGCACTCAAATGAGAAAATAATTTCTTTTTTGTTTTCTTTAATAGAAAATCGATATCCCTTGATTGGTTCTTACGAGTTTTAATAACTTATGGGAAGCAGCCTTATCTCACGGGGCATTTTTTCCCCACAAAGTGGATATGACTTTGTTTTTTTTTTTTCTTTTTAATCGAGCCTAAAAGCTAGGGTTCATGGTTACGATCTCCTTATAATGAAATTTCAGTGACGTTCTTATGCGTTAAACAGGCAGTAATAGAAAGACTATAGCATAATGTACGACAAGTTAGAAACTTTGATCGGTGTGTCTAATAGTGAGATAAAGATTTTAAAACAACTGTATATTTGGTACAATGATTAGAAGAAAATTTCTTTATTTACATTTTACAATCGTAGGCAAGTCTGTGTTTTATGGTGAAGCGAGCAACATTTGTAGGGAGCTTATTATTTATTTCAAGATGGAAATTTTAAAACATTTGTTTACTTTTTGAACATTTTAGGATTCTGAAAAATGATGAGTCTGTTCCCTATAATTTTTTTTTGAATTCGAACAAAGATTCCTCGCCCACCTTACTTTACAAAACACTTGTTTTATACAAATTACACAGACTTGCGAACTAAATATCAGTTTGAATCGAGAATAAAGTGGACCAAGTTATGATACTTTGTACAATTAAATAAGTTCCTCACACTTGTTTGAAGCCTGAACGATATGTTTTAACATCTTATCTCATTTTTATTTCCATTATCTTAATCACTCAGTCCAGTTTATTCTATTCAAACTTCTCTTTTTACTTTTACATTTACATAGACGTGTACCTGTTTACATTAGGGTAGTCCAAAAAAAATATTTTCTTTTTTTAAGATTCATCCCTTCATTTTTTATTATTTCATGACAAAAGAAGATTTGACGATTCTTTTAAAAATGAAAGTCTTCATTAAATTATTGAAAAGATACCGCTAAAAAGTTTTCTAAAATTCTCAAAAAAAAATCAGGCAAATCTTTTTACATGAATTGAGGGGGCGGGACTTAAAAAAAATCCAAAAAGTCTTTTCTTGGATGACCTTAGCTTCCATATACTCATATCGATATCGTAAACTCGAATTGTACATTATAATAAAAGGGATGAGTGTTTTCACTATCAATCTGTATAAAATATTTTCATATTCCAGATATTTACAATACACAAAACACACATATCAGGACTCATACGATTCATATAATTTTCAAATATACCCTTATGTCAGTTCTCACGTAATAATCGTTAAAGTAGTTTCGAGTTTCCTTCGATGTAAAAGGGCACTTGATTGAACATAGACGTAATTATATATCGTTGGATGATAAAACATTCGCTAAAGGAAACAACGATTTGTCAGGCATTCGGGAAATTAATTCTATTTTCTCTCTCTCACTCTCTGCTGATTCATTCGACGAGATTCAGCGTCACACTGAACTTTCTCTCTTGGTCATTACTACAGGGGTACCTAAGGATGTGTCTTTCTGGGATTGGATGCAGCACTGGCCTTGAATTCTGGCTTCGACTTCCTTCGGCAAAATTACACTACCTTGACAAGTCCGATTTACCACGTTCATGCTAGTGTATAACACTGATGGGCTCATTCTTCCCATCGTCATAGTTTGAACACTTTGATTGGGCCAGTGCTGCCTTGGCAAGGTGCACATCCCACTTTCGTAGACTTCGCTAACTATGGGTTGAAACTGGAAGGAAAAAGAAAACTTTTCATTAGGAATTGTATCGTAGAAATTCTATCCGAATGAATCCGAGCCATTCTGAGCGTATCCGAAATTAATATTCGAGTCAATCCGAAGTAAATTTTTAATCCGAGCCCATTTAGTCAGGGAAATTGAAAAAATTGAATCTTGTGGCTACCCTGATTTACAATCAATCTGATGAATCCAAATTCGGATTTATTCGGAATAAAAACTTGCTTCGGATACAGATTTCGGATTTATTCGGATTAGTTTCGGATTCAATGACGGATTAAGGATTTTTCAGAATATATTTTGATTCTTATTATATAATTAAAATTTATAAGGTAATAAGAAGCTTTCTTTACTCACGCTTTTATGTTTAGTTGATATATTAGAAAGTTCACGAAGTGGCAAACCATTTCGAATAGTGCAGTATCCTACATAATTTCCATGAGTACTCATAGATGAACTCGAATGTTCTGTTAAACTTCTCGCTGGGGATGTTTCTATCGTCGAGATGAGCCTTCGTTTTCGCAAATACTCTGATGGCTCGTCTCCTACAAATTAAATTACATACTTCCATAAACTAATTTCATATTCTCCTAATCTAATATCTAAATTTATAGATTCTCAAACTTAGAATTAAATACTAACCAAATTAACGATTCGTTTCTTTTAAATTCTCTGAATTTCAATTAACTACAAAAATTAATATGGAAAAATACTTCACATTTAAATACCCCCAAGTTTTTAAATCCACAGAATTTAGTAGCATGTTTTAAAACTTGGATCGGAATTTAAAATTCTGATAGGTTCGACTATATTTAAAAGGAATTAATTTATTAATTAAGAAACTCTAAAAAATTTTATTTTTTCATAATTTGTAAGTTCCTGGAGAATTCTAAAAATCCATATAAATTATATCTCTAAGGTGAGAGGAAAAATAATTTAAAGATCCTTCTCGTGTTCTCAATTTATCAAGAAATGTTCGTAATCCGAGAGGGTAGGTATTTTTTAGGAAAACACGCACCAGTAATTTGTTGGGGAATGATGTCAGGGTTCTTCTCATCGCTCTCGCTGACATCACCGCTTTCTAATTTCCTAAAGGGACTAGTTGGATATTTTTCATCTGTTATCACATTGCTGCCTTCTCTGAAGCGAAGTTCTCGCTGAATAGGAATTGTTTTTGTAGCTTTGTCGTGGTCTTCCACGTGCGGTTTTCCTTGGTCATCCACGTGTGAATGCTGAAGTTTCAGGACCACCATTACGATCACAGCCACGATCACAAGAGCAGCAACCACTCCTATCATGACACTCAACATTGGTGTCAATTTTACATGATGCTTTGGCCTCTCTGTGAAAAAATTATTTGTCAAATTTAAATATAAAATGTCAATTTGTAAAATATGAATTTAAAAAATATTAAGTTTTTTCAATTTCACCCCAACAGCACACAATATTGCATCACGCTTAGTCTCGATTTATTTCAACCCTAACAATCTTGCCCTCTTTAGTTTCAATTTTTTTTTTCGTTTCTAGGATGAGTAAGAAGTATTTTAAGACAAAAAAAAATTGCTACTCATTTTCGAAAAAATTTAATTAAAAAATGTTTTAAAATGTTTTTAAGACGCATGAATATCCCCCAAATTCTACTTTCCCTAATTTACATTTTACCGAAATTCATTTGACCGACTAATAATTTGACCTAATTTATAATTTTCCGAATTAGCGTTTGACATAATTTTTATTTTTTCGAATTATCATTTCGCCTAATTTTTATTTTTTCGAATTACTATTAGACATAATTTTAATTTTTCCGAATTTACATTTGCCCTAATTTTTATAGTTCTATAAAAATTAGGGCAAATGTTAATTCGGAAAAGTGAAAATTATGACAAACGACAATTCGGAAAAATAAAAATTAGAGCAAAAGTCAATTCGGTAAAATAAAAATTATGAAAAATGGCTATTCGAAAGGATAAGAATTAGAACAAACAGTAATTCGGAAAAATAAACATTATAACAAACGGAAATTCGGAAAAATAAAAATTATGCCTAATGATAAGTCGGGAAAATAAAAATTATGAAAAATAATATTTCGGAATTATAAAAATTAGGGAAAACGGTAATTCGAAAAAATAAAATGTAGGACAAATGGTAATTCGGAAAAATAAAAATAAAAAATGTTTTGTAAATAAAAACATTTTTAAAAATTTTTAAATCAAATGTTTTCGAAAATGAGCCCAACGATTTTTTTATTTTTGGTCTTAAAATACTTTTTACTCATCCTAGAAACGAAAAAAATTGAAACTGAAGAGGGCAAGATTGTTTGGGTTGAAATTAATCGAGGCTAGACGTGCGCAGCAATATTGTTGGCACATTGCTGCTATATTGTTGCAATATTGTTGCAATATTTTGGGGGTAGGAGCAATCGAATTGAAGGTTCTGATTTTTAAAAATATTTACATAAAGCAGAGCTTGGAACCTGTAAATTTCAAAATCTCATAAATGAAAAATCTGATATAATAATAATATTAATAATCGGGGTTTATACCTGCTTCCGAGGTCAACTGCTTCTCGGGTAATCTTAAGGTCCCAGCTTGGACCACCAGTGGCTCACTTCGGCCCTTATCGTTGTATGCAAAGACACAGGCCTGATAAAGTGCTCCAGAGTCCAGATTCGTTACACTAAATCTGGGTACAGAAGAAGACAGGTTAGCTCTTAGTTCCTGGCTATTAGTTTCCCTCACCTCGAGAAGGAATGATTGAGGTAGACCACCGTTGAAGCCCTCGGTGCACTTTACAGTGAAAGAATTTGTCGATGTGTTCGAAGTAGTACAGTTGTGGACCATATCTGGTCGACCTGAAGATAAGAAACTTTCAATCAGAATCGAAATTATTAAATTTATTTTTAAAACTTTCGAGGAACCAGTACAGGAATACTTTTTTTGCCCTGTTCAGAAACTTATTCAGGGACCAGTACAGGAACCAGTTCAGGAACTACTACGGGAACTTATTTAGGAACTAGTACACAAACCTGTTCAGTAACCAACACAAGAATAAATTGAGTTCACTTTTCAGGGATTAGTACAGGAACCTATTCAGAACCCTGTGCAGAAACCTGTTCAGGATCTAATACAATAACTTGTTCAGAAACCAGTATAGAAACCTGTTCAGCAACCAGTATAGGAACTAGTACAGGAATCTAATCAGAACCCTGTTAACAAACCTGTTCAGGATCTAGTATTGGAATTTGTTCAGGAACCAGTACGGGAATCTGTTCAGGAAATAGTACAGGGATCTGTTCAGGAACCAATACAAGAACCTATGGGTTTTCCTGTTCAGGAACTGGTACAGGATCATATTCTGGACATTTTTTAGAAACCAGTACGGGAACCAGTTCAGGATCTAGTACAATAATAACCTGTTCAGGAATTAGTACAGCAACTTGTTCAGGAACCAGTACAGGAATCTAACCAGAACCTTGTTAAGAAATCTACTCAGGATCTACTATTGGAATTTGTTCAGGAATCAGTACGGGAATTTGTTCAGGAACTAGTACAGGAATCTGTTCAGGAACCAATTCAAGAACCTACGGGTTTCCTGTTCAGGAACTGGTACAGGATCATATTCTGGACATTGTTTAGAAACCAGTACGGGAACCAGTTCAGGATCTAGAAAAATAAACTGTTCAGGAACTAGTACAGAAACCTCTTCAGGAACCAGTACAGGAATCTAACCAGAACCTGGTTAAGAAACCTGTTCAGGATCTAGTATTGGAATTTGTTCAGGAACCAATACAAAAACCTATTGAGTTTCTTATTCAGCAACTAGTTACGGAAACCTAATCAGGAGCCTTTCCAGAAACCTGTACGGGAAGATGTTCAGGATAGAACTGGAACCTATTCAGGGACCAGTGCAGGAACCATTTCAAGAATTAGTACAGGAATCTATTCCGAAAATAGTACAGAAATCTGTTCAGGACCCTGTTCAGGATTTAGTACAGGAACCTGTTCAGGATTTAGTATAAGAGCTTGTTTAGCAACCAGTCCAGGAATCAGTACAAGAAACTATTCAAGACCCTGTTCAGGAGCAGGTACAGGAACTTGTTCAGGAATTGGTACTGTCACCAGTTCAGGAACCAGTACAGGAATTTTCAGTTCATCACAAAGATTTTTCACTGAAGGATGAAATCCTGAATTAAAAAAATAAATTTGACTTTAAAGATGATAGAATCGTATTTGAGATTACCTGCTGGAATGATGTGGTAAACACATGGCACTTGTTGATGTCCAATTTGATTAGAAGCCCAGCAAAGGAGTGTTCCGTAATCTAGCTCATTCATAGGTGTGTAGGAAACAATAGATGAGGTTCCTACCCTGGCAATGTGGCCTGAAGCAACATCCATACTCTCTGCTGAATTATTAAAGGTCCATCGAAATTCCACTTTTGGGGGATTTGCGTCCACCTGACACGATATATTTGCTTTTTCTTGTTTAGCCACTCCGTGTATTTTTGTTTGGTTTGGCTTGCAGGTAGGCGCAACTGAAATAAATTATTAATTACCATATTAAACTAAATCAAGTTAAAATTTGTCAGACAGAACAAATTGAACACGTGAAATCAATCGAAACTTATTCTTTTCTTTTTCAAGAAATTTTAGTGAAATTAAAAGTAGTTTAATTATAAAAATTGAATATCGAAAAACCGACATAAAAATTATATTTTAATTTCCATTGTAACTTTTTCAATTCGATTTAATTCGCATTTTCGGCTATATTTTTCTGTTACGTATTTTACCCATTTCAAGAGAAAAATTTGTTGTATTACAAACAAATTGTCGTAATACTTATTAACAAATGATACAAATTTATGCATTTATTTATTATTATTTATCAGAGTGTATTATTTATCAGCTTTTAAGCTGTTTAGAAGCTGATAAATAAATAATACACTCGACCTAGTACGACAGCCACCCATCCGAATATAACCGCGCCAAGCGGTGCTTAACTTCGGTGATCGATCGGGGAAGCCTAAACAATTTCATGCGTCCCAGGGGACACAATTAGAATATTATTTGAAACGGAAATTGAACTTACACATGACATTTAGATAGAAAGGTTTACTTTCTCCATCGCCTTCCGTATTGTAGCCAACGCAGGTGTAATTTCCAGCACTTTTCCTCTCAACGCCTTGCAGTACGAGACTTTGGTTGCTTATAATAATTCCCAGTGGAATATTATGGTGGAGGGTCTTCCCCTAGATTAAAAAATGCAGTGAATTCAGTGTTGGGCTCAAGTTCAATTAAATATTTTCATTTTACTCATTTTATTCTCTGCAACGTTACGTCTAATTTTATTGAAATATCAAATTGAAAATTTCTATAATTAAAGTTATAACATTAAGGTACGTTTATCTGATCCTAAATATTTACATTTATCAAAAAAATATTATTTTGAATTTTTTTTTATTTTAATAAAAATTTAGAACCAGATAAACGTAGCTTAGCATATTTTCTTTAATTTTAGAAATTTTTAATTTGATATCTCAATAAATTTAGAAGAAACATTACAGAGGAAAAAATGTCGGTAAGGTAGGGATCAGATAAGTAATACATGCCAAGAAATTTAAAAATGTTCATTATTTTGACAAAGTGACAAAGTGACTTCGAAGGCCCCATGTAGGCTGCCTACGAAGGGCTAAATAAAGTAGCCCTTTAAGACCCACGAAGACCCTATAGAAGTTGCCCCTTCTGCTGCCCGAATAGCGCATTTTTATAATTTTGGTGTGAGACTTAAATTTACAGTCATTAGCAGTTATAAAAAGTTAATTTTGTATTTAACTGCTAATGAATCTAAATTTAATTTAAAAAAAATATATTTACAAATTCAAGATAAAAAAGTATTTTCTTAATTTTTAATAACAATCTAATCTTTTAGAGTAATTTTTTGGTAATTTTTTTCAACTTAGTGATTGGACTTAGAATTTTTTGAAAACCACAAAAGGGGCTGTTATTGTAGGTCCCAGCAAGGGCCCAATTGGGCATACTATAGAGGCGCGCCTTTGTGGGGCCTCTACGGGGCCAACATTTAAAAATGTCTAAACTAAAAAATTTCCACACGGGATATAGGGAGATCAACTTTTTTAATTTTTAAATGCTTTTATGTTTACTTTAAATTAAAATTTTTATTTTCAATTCCTCAACGACTTCAACTTTAACCTTAGCCTCCTCTGAAGCTTTTAGAAGACAAAATATTGTAATATTATTTTTTCGTTACCTGATGCCTCCACTCCACTTTATAAACAGCGGGTTCAGCGCGAATCAAGCAATCAAAATAAACGTCGGTCCCTTCTCGAATCGTATCTGGATTCAGGGATGTTCCTAGTCTGATTATCGTTTCTGGTACGTCTATAATTAAAAATAAAAAAGAATAATAAATGAATAAATAAATAAATAAAATAGATAGATAATCATTAAAAAAAAAACAAGGGAGTGAGGAAAATCGAATTATGATTTTCAAACTTACATTGTATTTCGAGAATCCAGACGTCTTCTATCGGGGGGGAGGGCATGATTGGATTCTCAGCACGGCAAGATAAATGTTTGCCGGCGTCCTCTTTGGTTGCCGTAAACGACAAAACACTTTTTGTCGTGTTACCGTCACTGGAGGTCTGTAAACATATTAAAGTTATGTTTTTTTAAAATATTTTTTATATAGTAATTTTATTTCTTTACTCCACTTTTTTGTTGTTCTTATGAAAAAGACTTTTCTCACTGCTTTTATGAAATGTCAGGATGAGAATGAGGGCATGGGATATTATTGAGTTATTTTATATTGAGGTGGTAGGAAAATCTAGTTATTATATATTATTTGTGATACGAATCAAATTTCTACCATTTGATAAAAAAAGAATTTAATAATTTTTTGAAATTCTTGAAGATTTTTAATAAAATGTGAAAGACGCGGTTTTCTGGTTCTTTGTAATTCCAAAAAATTCAACGCAATTTAATCGAATTTCAGCAAAACTGAGAGAATCAATAAAATGTAATGTATTTCGACGGAATTCGATGGAATTCAACGGATTTTAGAGATGTTCGGAGGAATTTAATTACATTTCGTCGAAATATAAGAGAGAATCAATAAAATTCAACGGAATTAAACGGAATTCTAATGAATTTTAAAGAAATTTAAGATCAATAAAATGCAACGAGTTTTGAGGAAATTCAGTGGAATTCAGTAATTCAATGGAATTATCAGAATTCGATGGTGTTCAATGAAATTCAATGATATTCAACAGAATTCAACGGTATTCAATTTAATTCATCGAAATTAAATATTTAACTCGAAGTTCATGAAATTCAACGGAATTCAATGGAATTCGATAATATTTGACGAAATTTAAAGAAATTCAATGGGATTCATCAGAATTCAACGGTATTCAATTGAATTAATTGGAATTAGATATTTAAATCGAAGTTCGAGAAATTCAATGGAATTTAATGGAATTCGATAATACTTGACGAAATTTAACGGAATCGAGTAGCATTCAAGAGAATGCAGAGAAATTTTAAGGAACCCAATGAAATTTAATAGGATTTAATCAAATTTCATGAAATTCAATTAAATTTAATAGAATTCCAGGGAAGCCAATGAAATTTAATGATCTAGAATTTAAGATTTTTCGCAGAATTTAATGAAATTCAATAGCATTCAACGAAATTCCACAGAATTCGATGTAGTTCAATGAAATTCTATGGAATTCAACAGTATTCAGTCGAATTCAATGAAATTCGACAGAGTTAAATTGAATTCTATGAAATTCCGTTCAATTTAACAGCATACGATGGAATTCAATAGTATTCAAAGGAACTCAATGGAAGGCGATAGAATTCGACGGAATTAAATGGGATTATATGGAATTCAAAAAAATGCAACGCGAGAGAGAATCAATAAAGTTCAAGGGAACTAAACGGAATTCTAATGAATTTCAAAAAAAAATATACATCAAATAAAATGTAACGAGTTTCAAGGAAATTCAGTGGAATTCAGTAATTCAAGGGAATTATCGGAATTCGATAGTATTCAATGAAATTCAATGAAATTCAACAGAATTTAACGAAATTTAAAGAAATTCAACGGAATTCAATAGAATTCAACGGTATTCAATTGAATTCATTAAAATTACATATTTAAATCGAAGATCATGAAATTCAATGGTTTTCGATAATATTTGACGAAATTTAACGGAATCGAATAGCATTCAAGAGAATTCAGTGGAATTTTACGGAAACCAATGAATTTTAATAGAATTTAGTCAAATTT
>JAUESH010000037.1:327213-342368 GCA_032275165.1 Synergus magnus
TTTTTTTGGCACAAAATCATACCTTTCAGAAATATTAGGTCACACCCCTCACAATCTGGTTAGGAATTGATAGGGGTGTGACCAAATAAAACACGAGGTGTGACCAAATATTGTCAAAATTAAAATCCGCCTTTTCGTCAAAAATCCTACCTGATAAAAATTGGTCACACCCCCGCCCCGGACTTTAAAAGGGCGCGGAGTGTGGTCACGTATTTTCATGTTTAAAATTCGTTTTTATAGCAAAAATCATACCTATCAAAAATATTAGGTCACACCCCTCATCCTCTAGTTAGGAATCGATAGGGGTGTGGCCAAATGAAAAATGGGGTGTGACCAAATATTTTCAAGATTTAGATTTGCTTTTCTAATCAAAGAAGTGGTATTTGGTAAAAAAAATTCGTTACACCCCCTGCCCACACCCCTTTCTTAATTGGGCAGGCACATGGGGTGTGACCACATATATTCAAGCTTAAAATTCGTTTTTTGGCACAAAATCATACCTTTCATAAATATTAGGTCACACCCCTCATCCTATAGTTAGGAATCGATGGGGGTGTGACCAAATGAACCATGGGGTGTAACCAAATATTTTCAAGATTAAAATTCGCCTGTATGACAGAAATTACACCCCATAAAAATTTGTCACACCCCCGCCCCTGATTTGAAAAGGTGTGGGGTGTGACCAAACATTTTCAAGCCTCAGATTTTCCTTTCTGATAAGAATTATACTTAATACAAAATTTTTTATAGGACATGACAAAATATTTTTTAGATTCAAATTCATTTTTTGTGAAGAAAAAGTTTATCTGGGAAAATGTCACATTCCTTTCCAAATATGCGAGGGACAGGTTGAGTCACTTAAGTCAATTTTTTATATATTCTGGTTAATTTTGAATTCAGAATAAAACATTGCGATCCTGTCATTCACTTAAAATGAAGTGGAAGACTAAAAAGTTTTCACAAATGGAAAAAGCCCTAGCGTTGACGTTGCCTGAACGACGAATGTCGCCCGGGGGAAGGATAAAATATAAATTAGTCGTAAAACGTGGTGCGAAATAAAGGTGGTGAACATTTGTTTGCTAATTTGATTCATTGCTGGAAAATTCTACTGTTGGAATACCTAATCCCTCTTTTTCTTGAAATAGCGAAGCACCTGGCACTACTCCGAATGGGATGTCTGCTTTTTTTTAAAAGTAACTCTACACTCTATACTCTTCTTCTACAACACACCTTCCTACCTTCACCCCATTTTCAGTCCTTATTCTCGATGTAAAACTTTTTCTACCTCGCTCTCGGCACTCCAGGTGCACAAAAGTTCAGCAACCTTGCCTCTGAGGAGGCGAAGAAACATAAGAGCTGATTTACATGACTCGGGAGTAGTCTAATTCAACCTCAGGACAATATCTTTTCGGATGAAATTACAAAAATATTCCGGACTTAATATCTTGGAGAGAAAATGAGTTGATATTTATTTGCTCAAAATTTTGGAAAAAAACACTTGAATATTTATCTATAAGGAGGTATTTGGAGTTTTTAGATTTTTATTTCACTTCGGATAATAAATGTAATTTTTGATAATTAGAATCTTTTTATAGACAAAACAAGCTGGTATTTAGACTCTTTGACATCTTATTTAACGTGCTTTATAGTAAACGAATTAAATAATTAACTTTGTTGCAGGATGCAGAACCTTAAAGCTTTCGAGTCAGTTCACCTGAATGTGCAAGTAATATAATCAGCCCGAAATTCAATATAGTCTGACTTTATTACGTAGAGAGTCTGTAAACCGATATTGTTAAGTTTTATTGGAAGCCGATCGAAAACATATCAGGGAACTTCATTCGACACTTAAAGCACAAGAAAGAAAAGTTTATGGTATTTTGTAAAAAGAACAGTCATTCTACAGTTTATTTTGAGAGCTTTAAGAACAGAAATAATACTACAGGAAATAATAATTATTTTCACTTAAAATTGTGGCCATGTAAATTTTAAAAGTTTTTAACAGATATTAAAACAGATTAAAATCATGGATAAGAATGCATAATTGAATCACAGATCAGAATTCCATTAGTGATTTTAATTCCTATACGTTATTCATTTCTTATTTTTAGCTCCTCTCACTCCATTTCCAATTTTCACTTCCATTCTGTTTCATCCATGATTTTAAAATCTCCTTCATCCCATCTCTATTTGGAGAAGAAACAAGACCGCATTAATAATTCAGATAATGAAAATTTATCGAATATTTTGGAAAGGATCAAGCCTTGCTGGATAAACATTCGACACGTGCATCGATAGAAATACTCGAGTGTGGAAACTCGCGGGATATAATTGAATTGCAAAGCGAATGAAAACGATCCTCTGCGCCCTCATCTTGCCAGGAGGGCAAGACATCTGCAAATTCCAAGCAAGCTTCCCGAGTACTCAACGCAAATATGGGCGACGACTAGTGGAAATTGCACTGTCTTGGTACGCCAAGTACAAAGTTCGCAATCGATGCCATTCTTTCGTCAACCTTTTGTTCAACTTTCTTTCCAACCAATTTTCAAACTTTTCTTGCTATTGTGTGGGCCCCGTGAAATATGAATGCACCGGTAATCAGCCTCTATATTGGAAAAATAGTTTGACATTTTTTAACCAAAGGAAAAGGAATTTTGTGAAATATAAGACAGAATTATTGAAAATTATTTTGAGAATTTATGTGCTATTTGTATAAAACTGCACAGACGATACACAATGATTACGTGTAGAAAATTTAATAAACATTCTCATTAGCAGAATTTTTAACCACGCCTATTATAAAAAAAAAAAAACAACTCTCAACGTCCACTAGCCACGCCCCTAGATACGCCCACCAGCTACGCCCCTGAGAGGCGTAAACTAATCGATTTTAAGAACAATAATCACGCCCCTAGTAATAATAGCCACGCCCATTATCAACGCCCACTCTCCATATCAATTAGCCACGCCTACGAAACACGCCCATTAGGTGCGAAACCTAGCCACATGCCTAGAAACGATCTTAGGAGGTGTAAACTTAACACTTCTAATAATAATAACCACACCCATTTGAATAATAACCACGCCTCCATCTTTGGAAATAGATTAGAATTCTATTGAATTCTTTTAAATTGCTTTTAATTACTTTGAATTCTTTAAACTCTTGAATTGAAATTGAACTGAATTAAACGTTTAAATTAGGCCTCATTAGCTTAAATTTTTTTAAGTCAATCGGCGTACCATAACATTCTACAAAGCGACGGTACGGAAAAAAGGAACGCTAAATACTGTTGCAATCTCTCTTTAGAAAGAAGAGTGAGTTGCTGGTTCTTCCCTTGTCTGTCTTTTATTTCCTGTTTTATTCACGAATCGACTATGCATGTTAACAGAGAAACTTTTATAGGTCAGATAAAGAAAACCTATACGTTTCCAGGTTCTCGAATTCCAGAGTCACTAGCAGATAATATAATATTTGCCTACATCTTTGCAGAAAGAAATCCATATCAGATTCACCCTATTTTTATCTTTTGCGACTAAGTTATGTAGATGTGGAAATGCTTAAAATCAACTTTTCCTCGCATTTTCACATAAACTGATATCAAGACTTTAAAGTTTTTTTTTTTTTTTTATAACAAAACCAATATTCGAAATTCAGTTATTTTCTACCTCTTTCTTTTGCGAAGTAAAACTTTAGCATGTCCTGTTTTCATTGTATCTACATTTAAATATTTTTTCTCTTTTCTCCTTCGGGCGAAACATAAAAAGAAAATTCTGAGTTTGATGATCCCTGTCAAGATTACTAAGGCTTATCAAACGGAAACATCATTTTACTTTATGCTGGTGTTTTACAAAAGAAGGATAGCTTTATCGATTTTCGCGAACTTAATATTCTGCATGTAACTAAATATGAAATTAATCTTGATTGAAGTTGGGAAATCATTAGAGCTTTCCTCAACCTTCACTCTCCATCTAGTAATGAAATTTTATCTTACAGCAGAGTTTTCCAGCATGGGTGCCCAATTAGAATATTTGGATACCAGGAAAATTCTGAACAGCAAGAGTGTGTTCTCTCTACTTCTCTAGTGCTTTAGGCAAAAACACCTTCTATCCAATTTCCTTTTGTTTAGAAAGCTTCGCTTTTTCCATCATCCTGGGAATACGTTCTACTTAAATCGAAGTGCACTTTTGGCGTGATAACAACGAGCTAGAATTATTGTAAAATTTTAGGGTACAATAAGCTTTTTATAGTAATTTTAACATCTACTTTATAAAAATGACAACTCTGAATAAGTAAAAAGTATTAAAGATTCCACTTCTTTCTTTTAAAATAATGCGCTTATCAGATAAAAACATTTATATGCACATAGGTACGCCCACTAACCACGCCTATTAGCTACGCCCATTAGCCACGCCCATACATCTAAAGAAACCCGACTGAATATAAATATTAACCACCACCACACACCACGCCTCCTATGAAATCTTTAAAATTGCATTTGCTGACCACACCCACTAACCACGCCCCCTACGCACGCTCAGTAGCCACTCCTTCAGGCCACGCCTAGTATCATCACCCATTAGCCATACCTACCAGACACACCCACCTATCCCACCTACTATTATCATCTACTAGCCACTCCCACTAACCACGCCTATTAGCTACGCCCATTAGCCACGCCCATACATCTAAAGGAATCCAACTGAATATAAATATTAACCATACCCACACAGCACGCCTCCTATGAACTCCTTAAAATTATATTCACTGACCACGCCCCCTAGACACGCTAAGTAGCCACTCCCTCAAATCACACCTTGTATCATCACCCATTAGCCATACCTATCAGACACGCTCACCTACTACTATCATCTACTAGCCACCCCCACTAACCACGCCTATTAGCTACGCCTATTAGCTACGCCCGTACATCTAAAGGAATCCAAATGAATATAAATATTAACCACACAACACCACGTCTCCTATGAAATCATTAAAATTATATTCGCTAACCACGCCCCCTACGAACGCTCAGTAGCCACTCCCACAAGCCACGCCCACTACTCACGGCCAAGGGTTTATTTTCTGGAACTTCCTAAGATAAAGACTTTCTAATCTATCGATAAAATGTGAGATATTAAATAAGATGAAATAAAAATTTATAATTATCTTTTTTTTGAAGAATTTGATGCAATAAAATTAGCTAATTGTAAAAATAATTATAATTTAAGTGTACTACTAATTTTCTTAATATTTAAAGATATTGAAATCGACTTAAATACAAGACTATCTTGAATGGAAATCCGATTAGTAACGTGAGAAGGAGTAATCTTTACTGAAATCCTTCTCTAACGCTATCAGGAGAACAGGAGGATTTGTCGAATTCCCTATTTCCCTATTCCAATGAATACAACGCCACCGGTTTCCGGTTAGCCACTGTCACATTGTAGATGGTAAAGGGGTAGATATCTACGTGTGTTACCGCACTTGGAATTAAGCTGCCTCACCGATGAATCGTATTGGCATACCTTCAACACTAGTTTCACACCTCCGATCCACATTCACCCTTTATCCGGAAAATTGAATCAGCAAAAACGATTCTAAGATTGGGGGAATCACTTAATTTTTTAAAGCAGTTTTTTTAAGTAGTTCTTTTAAAGTAGTACTTTAAAGTCGTTCTAATCGTTTTTATAGATCTCCACAATTAATGATATTATATTTATTTTTAGGTTTGTAGTTTTAAAAAAAATTTAATTTGTTCATTGACAAGAAGCCGATCCGAGATCTTTCATGATCAATCGGACTCAACACGTTCATTACTTGTATACATGGATTCCAATACACTTTCATGGGAAAGATTTGGATCTGAGGGATGAAAGAAGACTAGAGTGAGAGTTGAGATCCTGAGTGAAATAGGGGGTCCTGAAGGAGAGCTCGATTGTAGGATAGGGGAGGATGCCAAGGGATAGGGGGAGGTCCCATGGGAGAAACTGGATTTGAGGGATAAGGGGAAAATTGGGTTAGAATCGCGTCAGATTGGGGTTCAAGGGAGATGGGATCCAGTGAGCTAGGGGGGATCCAATAGGATAGTAGGGTGTTTCCTAAAAATATGGGGATCCTGAGGTAGATATAGAACTCCATAAGAAAGATTGGGATCCTTAAGATAGGGGGAGACTCGAGTGAGAGTTGAGAACCAGTGAGAGTTAAGATTCAGTTGGATAGGTGGTCCTGAGGGAGAGCTCGGATCTTGTAGGGAACCTCCTCTCCCTGAAGATAGGAGGGATCCCATTGGAGAGATTAATGTTCCTGGGACAAGGGAGGAACGGGGGAGGAGAGTTAGAATTGCTTGAGATTGGGGGGTCCCAAGGGTGATAGGATCCACCGGGCTAGGGAGAATCCCATGATCCCAAGATCCCATGGGATCCTCTCGAATCCTGAAGAATATGGGGAACCCGAGGAAGAGCTAGAATTTTATTGGAGAGATTGGGATTCAGTCGATTGGGGGACACCTGAATGAAAGGTGGGATCCAGTGGAATAGGGATATCCCGAGGGTGAGTTGGGATCCTATAGGGTACGGGGGTCTGCAGGAAGAGCTGGGATCTTTTAGGATTGGAACAGTTTTAAAGGGGAGTAAAGTTCTCGTGGGAAAGTTTGGGATCTCAAGGATAAGGGGAGACTCGAGTGAGAGTTGAAATCCTTTGAAATAGGGGATCCTGAGGGAGAGCTCGCATTCTGTAGGATAGGGAAGGATGCCAGGGGATAGGGGGGGATCCCATGGGAGAGAGTTGTATTTGAGGAATAGGGGGAAAATTGGGAGTAGAGTTAGAATCGCGACAGATTGGGGGTCTCAAGGAAGATGGGATCCAGTGAGATAGGGGGGATCCAATAGGATCCCCCTAAATACATGGGGAATCAAAGGGAAATCTAGGATTCCATGGCAGAGATTAGGATTCGTTGGATAGGGGGAGACCCAAATGAGAGTTGAGAGCGATAGAGATAGGGGGGATCCCGAGGGAGAGATAAGATTCCATGGGAGAAATTGGGATCTCTAGAATAGGGGAAAATCGGAGAAGAGTTAGGATCGTGTGGAATAAGAGGGGTCCCGAGGGAGATGGGATCCAGTGGGATAGAGGGGATCCCATAGAATAAAAGGGTTTCCGAAAAAATGGGAGATAGGAGACCCAAGTGAAAGTTGGGATCCAGTGGGATGAGGGGGGATTTCCAGGGAGAACCAGGATTCCATGGGATAAATTTGGATACGTAGGATAGGGAAGACCCGAGTAAGAGTTGGGTTCCAGGAGGATAGGGGGAGACTCGAGGGAGGGCTGGAATTCTCGCCCCATTAAACAAATCTGAACTTTAAGAAAGGGTTGTATAAAGTCGGTTTACTCCTTTTCTCCAGACTATTTTCTTGTTCGCGATGAGCATGTGGTTTTTGTGCTCGACCTATTCGTCTGCATCTCAATACCCAGTTCTTGAGTAAATTGAATTCTACGATCAATTACGCTATTCAAATCGTTCGCAGTTGGGAATGGAATCGTTCTTGTGGTCGATTTAGAAATCGGATTAAGAGCATCTAATAGTTTCTGGGGTCATATAATCAGAATTATTGTTTTAGCACCTTTTCTAACAAATTAAAAGTTATTAAATATTTTTTTTTTTCAAAATAAAATTTTTTTAACAGGAACAATGGGGGGGGGTAATATATAGGAGGGGAAAGAGAATAAAGAAAGAAAGAAAATAAGGTGATTAGGTAATTAAAGAATGATAAGAGAAGGGGTACAGATCAATGTACAGTCAGCCAGGGAGGGCAGTAGTAAAGATCAGTGTTTAGTCAGACAAAAAATTAAGTAAATTACATTTACTCCATTGAATAAAGTTAGATTCAAATATTTTTGACATACAATGACCATTTTAAGTCACAGCCTGGATGTGGGAGATGAACGTATAGAGTTTCTATACACACCTTGAAATCAAGATGGACGATACAATTTGTGAAAGTTACGCTTCGAGCGTTCGAGGAATTCCCCCTGGGTGCTTTGCATTTTTCACGAGGCTTAAACTTTCTCGCCGCGTGGCTTTGCGCAAGCGAGTTTCTGGAAAAGAATAAAATAAAAAAAAAAGGCGGAACGTCTACAATTTCCATTGTTGAGAAAATTGCGCAATTTTCCAGTAGGCGAGCCTTCCCCATTCTCTGTCTTTTTCCGACCATTTTGTGCCCTATAGATGCCATATGAAAATCGAGGGTGTTCTTCTTTTTACGATTACTCTTCAAAGTTTCAAGTTTCCACTTCGATTCGAATAAATTGTGATTCCCTGCACTTACTTCCAATAAAGCAAAGGAGTACATTTCTGAAGAAGTATCATTTTTCTGTTCAATGATAGTCCAAATTTAGAATTTATAGTTTAAAGGTTCCTGAATTCAAATGGAATCAAACTTTAGAACCTATCCGAGACTTTTGATAAATAAAAAATTATTCTGATTTGTACATTTGCCATTTTACAAAACTCCAGATATTCTAAATCAAGCAACCATTCTGGAAATGTATGGAAAATTAAAAATGAAAAATAAAAACAAATGAAGGTTTACGCATTTAGTATTAAAATCAATCAATCGGAATATTTGAAACAAAACCGCAAAGACTTGTTGCGGATTTCAATAAATGTTCAATTTTTCGGAAGATTTTCATGTGATGATTGATTTCCATTCCGGGGTGGAACGTGAGTCATTGGAGTGAAAAGGCAGGATATGAAGGGAAAATGTTTCCGGGCAAGAGGCACCTGGGAGCCGTTGATACAAATAACTTGAAGCTAAATTCAGATTACGGAAATGGGCATGAACGAGCTCTAAAATTAATGGGCGGAGATACCAACTCTCATGTTAGTTTGAAAAAGAATGACTAAAATCGCTTGGTTTAAAATAAAAAATATAATGAAAAAAGCTTCTACTTCATTTTCTATTAATCTATTTTTGCAGTTATTGTTTGAAAAACGCACCATGTATTGAATGAAGGGAGGAAGTGGAATTTTAGAAATGCGAGAACCGTTCGATTGAAATTGATGAATTCAGTTCCAAATGAATCAGCCCAGCTGGCGCTTGGTTTACGCAAAGCGGTAAATAATTCGCGTGTAGGCTACACTAGTCATGAGATAAATTTTCACTGCGGAAATCAATCTCACTCTCAGTTCGATAAGCGCGTTATAACATGCTTAGGTATAATTTCATAATTGAATATTCTGACCGGTATGCAGTATGAAACGCCTGTATGAATACTTACAATTCATATCCACGCGAACAGTGGAGGATAGAGGGAGGGACCTATTGTTATTCGTTGCGTTGCAGGTCAGTTCTGAACGCACATCAGCACGTCCCAAATTTTTTATCTCGATATCACTGCGTATCATCCCGTCACGGTGGTGCACTGTGACAGTTTTGTTGTTTACGAAATTGTCATTACGGTACCACGTCACTGTGGGCGCTGGTTTACCTGCGAACAACAATTCATCTCGTTTCATTGTTTACGAAAATTAATAATTAAACTAGCTGTAAAGTTGTATCAAGTAGCTTTTGTGCTTTTTCGTTTGAAGAATTGAATTGAATAATCATTTTGAAATATATTTTAAAAGACCTTTTTTTGGTAACTAGATTTTGTTAGCACCACTAAGCTTCCTCTATGAGGAAGCAAAACTAACGAGTTTTTAGAATAATTACTTCCTATGGGTCGCAGTGTGAGTTATTATACGTGGGCGTCCGCATGAAAAGGGCCCTTGTGGTCGGTATGGAGTTATGTATAGGGCCATATAGCCGGATGAATTCCCGACATTTTAAGCCCAAGATAATAAACACTTTATGTCAAAAAACCTTTCACCGGGGCACTTTTGAAGTTGGAAATTCATAAAACCACATTTCGAGAAAATGAAAGTTAAAGTTTAGGTAAACAAAAAATACACTTACAGTCGGAAGTTAAACAGGTTTTTAATTAAATCAAACAATAGTATCACAAACATTAAAAAATTGCAGCATTGATAGCAAAAGAGGTTTTTAATTCATTGCAAAATTTTATCTAGCTCAATTTGTTTGAATTTGACTAATGTAGATCATTTTCGGACTTTTTTAATACAGTTTCTTCTCGATAAAAGTTTTTTTCTTATACAATCCACGGTACTCATAAATTAGAGATTGACTTAATTGAAGTGGTCTATTTGTTTACTATGATAGGGCCATTGAGAATATGCTCGTATTGAAAGAGTCCACTTTGTCGGTCGTCGATAAAAGTCTTTTTCAGGTGGCACTCAAGTATTCAATTAAATTTATTGGCTACCGAGAATGTCGACCCTCTCAATAAAAATGCCGAGAAATTTTTCGCAACATGATTTCTAATTAATTTTTCCGCTCTCTTTAAAGTCAATTCTTTCTTTTTAATTACTCAGGTTTAATAGGAAAAGCTGATTTCTCAAATTTCATCGTTCTTGCAAATATTTGTCTTCTTAATAAAATTCACTTTTTGAAACAATTAACAGTTAAAATGTTCATATTTACGCAACACTACAAAATCAAAAGCATTTAAAATCAAAATCAATAAAAGCGAGGATAAAAAATAATTACATTATTATGATTGATGCTAATTAATTTTGATCGTAAGCCAGGATTACGTTAACGAGCGGGGATTGTAATTAAAAACGACAGCTAATTACAGCGGTAATTAACTTAATTACTTATCCTCATTTGTGGTTATCGAAGAGACACTCACCACCATAAACATCGCAGGAAAGCTTCAGAGTGTCACCCTCAGCATAAGGTCCCACCTTTGAATTTCTTGCAACACCATTTTCATCCAATATCACAATTCTATGGGGCGGAACTGCAACAGAAAAGGATTGGAAGGTTAATTATAATACAGTAATTAACAGGGTCAGTTATTAATAGACTCAGTCTGTTTGTTAATATTTTCATATAGGTAAACCCACTAAATATTTTTTTAATTTTCAAAACGCATATATATTTTTAATGCTCTCCTCTTCCCCTTTTACCCCTGCCCCTTGCCATTTTCCTTTTTTCCTTTCCCCTATTTTTTCTTCGTTTTTTCATTTTTCAATCATTCCTTCTTCCATTTCCCCCCTTCACCTTTCCCCTTTTTCCCTTTACCTAATCCATTTTTCCCGATTCCCCTTTTCCTTCTTCCCCTGTCCCTTTTCCCTTTTCCTTTTCCCCTATTTTTCCTTTGTTTTTTCACACTTTAATTTTCCCTTCTTCCAATTTCCCTATTCCTATTTTCCATCTTCCCCTATTCCCTTTTCCTACTAACTTTTTCCCATTTTCCTTTCTTCCTATTCCCTATTCCCTATTCTGTATTCCCTTCTTCTTTCTTTCCAATCTCCCCTTTTTTCTATTCCCTTTTCCCCTAATCTATTTTTCCCGATTCTCTTTTTCTTTCTTCTCTGTTTCCTTTTTCCCCCTCATTTCTTCTCCCGCCCCATTTCCTTTTCCCCGATTTCCTTTCATTCTTAAATCTTCCCTTCCTCCATTTCCCCCTTAAACTTTTTCCTTTTTCCCTTTTCCATTTCCCCTACTTTTCATTCGTTCTTTCAAACTTGAATTTTCCCTTCTTCCATTTTCCCTATTCCTGTTTTCCATCTTCCCCTATTCCCTTTCTCTACTAACTTTTTCCCTTTTCCCTTTCTTCCCTGTACCCTATTCCGTATTCCTTTCTTCCTTCTTTCCCATTTCCCCTTCTTTCTATTCCTTTTTCCCCTAATCCATTTTTCCCGATTTCCTTTCTCCTTCCCTATTTCCCTTTTCCTCTTCATTTCTTCTCCCATCCCATTTTCTTCTCCCCGACTTCCTTTCATTCTTCAATCTCCCCTTCTTCCATTTCCCCCGTTTCCCTTTTCTCTTTTTCCCTTTCCCCTATTTTTTCTTCGTTTTTTCACACTTGAATCTTCCCTTCTTCCATTTTCCCTATTCCTATTTTCCATCTTCCCCTATTACCTTTTTCTACTAACTTTTTCCCTTTTTCCTTTTCCCCTCTTTCCTTTCTTCTTATTCCCTGTTCTGTATTCCCTTCTTTTTTCTATTCCCTTCCTCTAATCCATTTTTCCCGATCCCCTTTCTCCTGCCCTATTTCCCTTTTCCTCTTCATTTCTTCTCCCATCCCATTTCCTTCTCCCCCACTTCCTTTCATACTTCAATCTTCCCTTCTTCCATTTCCCCCCTTCCCTTTTCCTTTTCCCCTATTTTTTCATCCTTTTTTTCACACTTGAATCTTCCCTTCTTCCATTTTCCCTATTCCTATTTTCCATCTTTCCCTACTATCTTTTTCCCTCTTTCCCTTTTCCCTTTTCCTTCCTCCCGACTTCCCGAGGTATTCGGGGAGTTTCTTGGGATAAAGGTGGTCCTGAGAGTTAGGGGGAGTTCCGAGGAATAGTTGGGGATCCCGAATGAGATCCCACGCAAAAGAAGAGGCGGGGATCTCGAGGAATGGAGTAATATATAATATACTTTACTGCTCCGGAAAAGCTGATAACATGAAATTGGTATTGGGAAGATCGTGCTTCTGATATCTTGCGATGGCATTAAATTGAAATCTGGAATCGATTTTCCCAGATAGTGTTACCATGTAGTGACGTGTTATCAGGGCCTGAAGAATACACATAAACCTACACGACTACCACTCTACAAACAAAAGAAGATCCTGAGATATCACTATTATATTCCTCTGATTTTCGTATCAGTTCAAGGTCTTTGCAGAATGGATGTACGTGACCTTATAAGTCTAGAAAAGTAAGGTTTAGTGTCGTTCACAATTTTCCGAGAGGGAATTCATATTCTTTCTTTGTTTCTTTATTTTTAGAACGAATTCAAAACATTTTCCAAATGATCCAAACTTGAGAAGCTGATCTCAATATAGATCAAACATCTCCCAGAAGCAGAATGTAATAAATTCATTCCATCCAGTCTTATCCTCAATATTGATTCAATTAAATTATTGAATTAAATTTCTTTGAGTCATAGAACAGATTTCGATATCACGTATTAGTGAATGTACTCCGTGAATTGAAACTGAGAGTATCCCACATTATCAGTGACACATGCAAGCAACTGTTGATACAGATACAATATTGATTGTACAATCAAATGAGCATCAGTCGCAGGGCCTTGCTGAGTATAATAGATTCCAACACTGCTCTTGCTAATTAAATTCTCAAACGACGACACGTCTCCATACAATTCTAAGTAATTTCATTTTTGAGACATAAAATGCCCAATTGTAGCAGAATATGTCCGAACTTCGTTCAATTGAAATTTTTGGGTGTCCGAACTTCGGTCAGTTAAAATTTAAAGTTGACTGAACTTCAATCAGTTGAAATTTTTTGGTGTCCGAACTTCGGTCAGTTGAAATTTCAAGGTGTCCGGACTTCGGTCAGTTAAAAGTTAAGGATGACCTAAATTCAGTCAGTTGAAATTTTTGGGTGTCCGGACTTCGGTCAGTTCAAATTTCAAGCTGTCCGGACTTCGGTTAGTTGAAATTTTATAATGTTCGAATTTCGGTCAGTTGAAATTTTAGGGTGTCCGAACTTCGGTCAGTTAAAAGTTAAAGTTGGCCGAACTTCGGTCAGTTGAAATTTTTGGGAGTCCGAACTTCGGTCAGTTAAAATTTAGGGTGTCCGACCTTTAGTCAGTCGAAATTTTTGAGTGTCGGCACTTGGGTCAATTGAAATTTTTGGATATCCGAACGTCGGTCAGTTAAAATTTAAAGTTGACCTAACTTCAGTCAGTTGAAATTTTTGGGTGTCCGAACTTCGGTCAGTTGAAATTTTAAGATGTCCGGACTTCGGTCAGTTGAAATTTCAAGCTGTCCGGACTTCGGTCAGTTGAAATTTTATGATGTTCGAACTTCGGTCAGTTGAAATTTTAGGGTGTCCGAACTTCGGTCAGTTAAAAGTTAAAGTTGGCCGAACTTCGGTCAGTTGAAATTTAAATTGCCTGATTTCAATCAGCAGGGATCAGAAGCGACAAAAACTGATTTTTTAGTCCGAAGATAATATTCAATAGGTGTTGTTTTTTTTTTCCATGTAAAATGTGAAAGAGATAAAAAAAGAAATGTAGTGTAAGGCATAAATATAAAATAGACATTTATATTTCCGATTCGAGTCTTTTATCACTGAGTTTCCCTTATCTCCATTTCACGACTCTGTTTAAACGTTTGATGTAGCTGAAAAGAAGAGAAGAGACATTTTGAATGTTTTCGGAAGCTTTAGCTGCCAGAAGTCTCTGTTCTGTTATTCACGATGTCCCACTTCGCTATTCCGTAAATCACGGTTTTCCGGATCGTTAGATCCTTTCTTGCGGTTTCAAATTACTATTCTTCATATCCACATCGTACGCTCCTTTCACTCTCAATATTCAGGTTATTCACTTACTCATATTCAGAACGCCTTTGTCATAATCTTCATTCTCCAGTTTATCATGGTACAGCCTCTACAAGGGATATATTTTTAAATAAAAATCTTCCTGATGTAATACTATTTGTTTTCGTGCGTTAAAACAGGAAAATCTGGTCACGTTCGAAATTGAATATTTAAAATTCATTCACAACTTGAAACATTTCTCCTCGAGTGGAGATAAGGGCGACATTTAATAAAAAAAGAAAACAATTCCTGAAATCTATTCAACAAGAAGGGTCAGACAAAACAAACGAGAGTTGTATATATTCATGTATGTAAATTGTAAATATCCAGGAAACATTTCGCGTAACATGTATGCAAAATATGTGTGATTACTTTAGTCCGCCAACACCCTTTGTAGATGAGAAAATTGTGAATGGTGGGGGATGAGGGATTCGGTATTTGCATCAAACCAGGCAAATTTGCATCAAGCCTCCAGAGTAAATGAGCTGAAGCCCATAGTACTTTGTCACGAAGGAGCTTAAATCGATTTAACACCGACGCCCGTTCATGTAACTTCATCGCTTTATGGCCGCTCATTCATTTTTAGTGGCGGACAAAAAGCGGAAGTTACTTTTGATGCAACCGCATTAGTGATGACTCTGAAAGGGTGTCTGTGTTTAATTACTCTGCTTTTACTCACTGTTACTGCCTCTTTACTATGAGCTCTGATTTTCAAGACAGATTTAAATACTTAATATTTAAATACTT
>JAUESH010000037.1:349698-361328 GCA_032275165.1 Synergus magnus
CAAGTGATTTTTACGGAATTCCAAAGATTTTTAGGATTTTTAAGAGATTTCGTGGTATTTCAAGGAATTTTAAGAGAATTCAAGAGATTTTTCTATGATTTTTGAAAGATTTTGTGAAATTTTAAAGGATTTCATGGAATTTGATGAAATTTCTAACAATTTCAATGGATTTTAAAGAATATAAACGGATTTTAAATGTTATCGTAGAATTTTAAGGAATTTCAAGAGAATTTCGCGAATTTTAACGGATTTCAAGTGATTTTCATGATTTTTAAAATATTTTATGGAATTTGAAGGATTTTAAAGTTTGTCGGAGAATTTTATTGAGGGATTTCAAAAGATTTTTATGATTTTTAAAAGATTTCGTAGAATTTAAAAGGATTTCGAAGGTTTTCCTAAAATTTTAAAGGATTTCCTGAAGATTTTCTGATTTTTAAAATATTTTATGGAATTTTTAAGGATTTCATGGAATTTTATGGGGTTTCTAATAATTTAAAAGGATATCAACAGATTTTTCTGATTATTAAAATATTTTGTAGAATTTTTAAGAATTTCAGGGAATTTTATGAGATTTCTAATCATATTAAGCGATTTTAAATTTTAAGGAATTTCAAAGGGTTTTTAAGAATTTTAAAAAATTTTCACGAATTTTTCACATGGATTTCAAGAGATTTATGATTTTGAAGATTTTTGTGGAATTTGAAGGGATTTCAAGAGGTTTCTAGGAATTTTAAGAGATTTTAACGAATTTTAGGCCATTTAGAAGGTTTTCTGAAATTTCAAGGGACTAGCAAACCAATAAACGCGCGATTATTTTGTTTTCCTTCTTACAACTTCAAGTCATTCAAAAGCCACTTTTTTAAGATAGGATTTTTAAAAGTTTTTTTGGAATTTTATGAGATTTATAATAATGTGAAGGGATGTCAATAGATTTTTCAGATTATTGAAATATTTTGTATAGAATTTTTAAGGATTTCATGGAATCTGATGAGATTTCTAATCATATTCAGCGATTTTAAACTTTAAGGAATTTCAAAGGGTTTTTAAGAATTTTTAGAGATTTTTACGAATTTTTCACATTGATTTCAAGAGAATTTTAAAGAATTTCAAGAGGTTTCTAAGAATTTTAAGAGATTTTAACGAATTTTAGACTATTTCGAAGGTTTTCGTGAAATTTTAAGGGACCAGCAAACCAATAAACGAGCGATTATTTTGTTTTCCTTCTTACAACTTCAAGTCATTCAAAAGTCAATCAAGTTTACAACAACAATGTATGCGAGATTTTCGAGAAATTTCGTTAAACCACTTTTTTAAGATAGGACATTTTGTACACTGTGTATCCTATTCTAAAAAGGACATGGATTTCGGCTAACATCTTGTGTCTAAGATCTTCGATGTCTAAGAATCGATACTTTTTAAGAATCGATACCAAGGAATCGATTACTTTTAAAAAGAATCGAAGAATCGATACAAAAAAAAAACGGTACAATCCATTTTTCTCGGTGTAAGAAGTTCTCATTTTTGTAAGATTATGGTAAAAAGTAACCTGTCGATTCTGATCTACGATTCTTCGTTAAAAAAGAATCAGAATCGATTCTGGAAATAATCGATGTCAGAATCGATTCTGGAAATAATCGATGTCAGAATCGATTCTTTAAGAAAAGAATCGAATGATTTCAAAGAATCGAGTAGAATCGCCCATCCCTATAAGTTTAAGTGCGCTTATTGGTCAATTCACATGGCTCGCGGATTTGAACTGTCATTTCAGTTTTTAAAGACGAAACACGTAGTATCGTAACGAGAAAAAGTGAAGTTTCGATGAATGAACTTGCCTATCATCGAAAATCCCCCAACTCCTAAAACACCACCTCGAATCTGTCAATCTATCTTAAATCCTCATCATTTGATGACCGCTCGTAGTCATTAAGGTATCGTTTTAATAACTACCCGTAAGTAATTTGTCGACAAAGTTGCAGAAGTTTCCAGCATCCAAGAGAGGCGTCAGCTGCCACGTACCACGACTCTCTTTTTTTCTTGTTTTTTCAGCCACCCTCATCATTAATTCCAGTGATTTTTTTTTTATCAGTCGCGAAGAATTCTCGATCACTGGAAATAGGAGGATGTCGTGCAAAGGAGGGAACGAGATCGATTTGCACATTCGTTACTCGACGATAAGGACCAACACGTGTCAGGTCTATCGGGACATTTCTAAGGGTAGATCCAGCAGGTCGCTGACTCAGGAGACGAGGTGAAACAACGCTTCACTGAAAGCCCGATCGGTTCTCGTTCGTTAAAGGCCATTACAATAATTGCTTGGGCAACTATCCGCCCAAACCACAATGTTCCTCAATCTTCTGTCTGTATACTATCTTCCTTACGACCCATCCCCTTGTTTTTGCTTTCTCTGTCTATATACGTAGTCATATATATGTATATATACAGCCTATATATATATATAGTCTATAACACTCTATAGTCTACCTTTAGCTTCAGTTCTCTCTCTTCTACACCCTAAAAGTCAGCCCACCAACCATTTTTCTCCGCCCAACCTCTTGACCTTCTTTCTCTGAGAGAACTACCAGTTCAAATGTCTCCCTTAGTCCCCCTTCTAATACTCCATTCGCGAAGCCGAAAATAGAAAATTTAAAACGATTCCTGTTTCTTCCACTGCATCGCAGCCAGTAGAGTGGAATAGAATGGATAATTTATTCGGTGGAATAATTAAATAAGTAATTCGTCTTAATTGTTTGGAGATGCATTCCCTGATATCTTATTGGAAATCTTGATAGAGAATTGCGGGTGAATGTTTTCTGGGTATGCAAATTTTGTGGCTTCTCTAGAAGAGATGGAGAGATGGAGAGCCGGCTCGTTAAAGATTAAATTGCAAGTTCCTCTAATAGTTCCGATACTTGAGATCACTTATATCAACAAGTCACTAATGGATAGTTGATACCATTTCAATGGGTAGAAATTTTAGGAGGACACATGTCGGTTTCTAATTAGTGTGCCCCACTTTTATTAGGGTTGGCTATAGATAGAAACTCTATCTAGCACCTAGGAGGGTAGCCATATTAATGTCCTAGTAATTATTATTTATTGATACTAGCAAACCAACACACGCGCTACGCGTACGATTATTTACTTTACTTCTTACAAGTTCAAGTCATTTAAAAACCAATGAAATTTCGCTGATTCAAATTTAGAGAGCAGATTTGAAACAACAATGTATGCGAGATTTTAGGGACATTTCGTTATATCGCTTTTTTTAGAGAGGAATTTCAGGACGTTTCTGGGAATTTTACGGGATTTTGACAATTTTCAACTCTCTAAAATTGAATCAGTGGAAGTTCACTGATTCTCAGCGACTCTTTTCTCACGATTTTAATCAGTGAAAATCCACTGATAATCTGTGAAAAATCACTGAAATTTTCAGTAATGGTCACTAAACTACTGAAAATTTCAGTGACTTTTCACTGATTTCCAGTAGATTTTTTACTGATTAAAATCGTGAGAAAAGAGTCACTGAGAATCAGTGGAATTTTACTGGGAATCAGTGAAATTTCACGGATTTTTCACTGATTCAAGTTTAGAGAGAAGTGATTTTTACGAAATTCTATAGATTTTTAGGATTTTGAAAAGATTTTGTAGAATTTTAAGGTATCTCAGGATATTTCGCGGAATTTTATCGGAATTCATGAAGTTTTAAGAGATTTTTTAAAGCTAAGGAATTTTGAGGGATTTTAAATGTTTTGAAATTCTAAGAACTTTAAGAGATTCCAACGAATTTTAAGCGATTTCTAGTGTTTTCGTAAAATTTTAAGAGAATTGAAAAGATTTTTATGATTCTTAAAAGATTTTGTGGATTTTTGTGAGATTTTAAACATTTTTAATGAATTTTAAAGGATATAGAGGGACTTTACATATTATCGTTGAATGTAAAGAATTTCAAGAAGTTTTTGAGAATTTTAAGAGGTTTTCACGAATTTTAAGAGATTTCAAATGGTTTCAGAGATTTTTAAGGGACTTTAAGGAATTTTAAGTGTTGTCGTAAAATTTCCAGGAATTTTGAAAGAATTGGAGAGATTTTAATAATTTTAAAAATATTTTATGGTATTTTTCAGAATTTTGAATAAGAATAATAAGAATAATTAAGAATTTCTAATAATTTTAAGGGATTTTCTGATTTTTTACAGATTTTATAGAATCTTAAGGATTTCATAAAATTTAATGAGATTTCTAATAATTTTAATGGATTATAAAGGATGTAATGGGACTTTAGATGTTATCGTAGAATTCAAGGAATTTCAAGAAGTTTCTGGGAATTTTAAGAGGTTTCCGTGAATTTTAAGCGATTTCTAAAGTTTTCGTGAAATTTTAAATGACTTCAAAATGTTTCTGGGTGTTTTAAGAGATTTTAAGGGATTTTAAATCTTATTGCGAAGTTTCGAGGAATTTTCAGAGATTTCAAAAGTTTTCAGAGAATTTTAGGGGATGTTAAGGAATCTTAAATGTTGTCATAAAATTTCCAGGAATTTTGAAAGAATTTGATGAGATTTCTTATAATTTTAATGTATTTTGAAGGATATAAAGTGATTTTATATGTTATTGAAGTATTGTAAGGAATGTCAAGAAACTTCTAGGAAATTTAAGAAATTTCCACGAGATTTAATGGATTTCAACAAATTTTTATGAGTTTTAAAATATTTTATGAGATCTAAAGGATTTTTTAAAGTTTGTCAGGTAATTTTATTGAAGAATTTCAAAAGAATTTCTACACACATATGATTTTTAAAAGATTTGGTAGAATTTAAAAGGATTTCGAAGGTTGTCGTAAAATTTTATGGGGTTTCATGAGATTTTTCTAATTTTTAAAACATTTTGTGAAATTTTTAAGGAGTTCATGGTATTTGATAAGATTTCTAAGGATTTTAAGAGATTTTAAATGTTAAGAAATTCCAAGATATTTTTAGGAATTTTTAGAGATTTTTGCGTATTTTAACTTCGATTTCAAGAGATTCATGATTTTAATAGTTTTTTGTGGATTTTTAAGGGATTTCAAGGGGTTTCTAGGAGTTTTAAGAAATCTTAATGAATTTTAATAAGGGATTTTGAAGGTTTTCGTGAAATTTTTTTGCGCCATTAGTTTGTTTTTCTTCTTTCAACTTCAAGTCATTCAAAAGCCAATCAGGTTTGCAACAGCAATGTATGCGAGATTTTCGAGACATTTCGTTACATCACTTTTTTAAGATAGGATATTATTATAATTTAGCTCAATTTCTGAAATAAAATTTGAGTTGTTTCGCTTTAGTCGCAACGCAGGGTAAAATTATGCTAGTTATGATATATAATTATTTTAAAATCCTTTGAATAAGCAAGAAATTTCACTAATTTTCGAAATATTTTCAGTGGAATTTATGTGGAAATATTATAAAACGATCATTTGATCAGCTCGTGCCTCATTTTCACGTTATTTTCTCTTTTTCACACTGCAACAGACTTCATCCCTCGTAATATCCAATTTTCCAGACCGAAAATAGCGAGGATTTGAACAGACAATTTATACGGTCTGACAATTAAATGAGTAATTGGATGTAATTTTATATAGAGGAAGTCAAATTAGAAAATGTAACTGATAATTGTAAATTAAATGAGGGGGTCGAATTTCGTTTTAAATGAAATGCGAATTTGATGAGAGAACAAATACCCTTTGTCTGATCAAAAATTCTCAATTTCATTATTATAATTTAAAATCTAATTAATATTACTTTATTTTATTACATTTTCTTTGTGACCATTCCGAAAACTGCAAAGCACGATTGAATTAATATTATCCGAAAATAGAAAAGATATTTAATTATTAATTATTACATTTATTTTCGAATTTAAATATAAATGTGTTTAATTTTCTACTCAAATATAGTATTTAGAGCACACATTTTCTCGTTAATCATTGATTGTATTTTGTGTGTTTTAATACTTGAACTTTAGTACCATTCAAAGTGGGAAACATAGACGCTGGTTTTACTATTACAACTCTGTTTCTAAGCCTTGAAATTTAAAACCCCTCGAAGTTCAACACTTCCAAATTGGAAAAGCTAACCATGAAACCCTTCAAACTTGGACACTTGGAACCCGAAAGGGTTGTAACTCCTGAACTCCAGATTGGAACGAGACTATAGACCTTCCCTTCCTAACAATTTCTATTATTCCTTGTTAGAAGGAAATGTTAGAATGTACAAAGAACCTTAAAATTTGGAAAAAAAAAAATAATAATAATAATTAAAACTTGTAGTCATCGGAAAAATTTCAATTTTTTTCGATTATTAATTATTATTATTATTAATTATTATTAATTCAATAAGAGACCAAGAGAACATTAGTTATTTTTTATATTATTTTATTATTTTTATTTTTATTTTAAATATACCTAAATTAAATACATTAATTTTGAGGAAATTTTATTTTATTTATTAAAAAAATCTCGTGACCCCTTGACCTTCTAAAATGGAGGGTCGAGGGGTCAAGGAATCGAGGGGGGTCGCGTGGTCAATGGGGGTCACGTGGTCAGGGGGCATGTCACGTGGTCGAGGGGGGTCACGTGATCGATGGAGGGGTCAATAAGGGCATATGTCACGTGGTCGAGAAGGAGTGGTCTCCTGATTAATGGAGCGGTCAATAAGGTTGAGGGGGAAAAGGGGTGTGACAAAATATTATCAATTAAGCTTAGGCCTTTCTTTAAAAAAAAAAGTTTCTAGCAAAAAATATTTTTCACACTGCCTACCTTTTTCCAATTAAGGCTGAGGGTGGCGGGGGAAGGTTTAGTCTTGAGTTTCCATTCTAATGTAATTTCTAGGAAAGAAATTACCGTTCTGAACGTATTTATGTTTCTGCAGAGATAAATCTTCTGCAGTTGCCTCGAGATAGTGGAAATGTTGTAAAATTGTACATATTTGCGTTGATGTGTAATTTTGTTCCTTCTGGACAATGAAATATTATCTCAAGCATAATGGTGGCCCGACAAATTTATGCACTGGATTTAACATAGCTATTTGGTAGTATTTACGAGGTGTGCATGTTAAAAGCTCCTAGGCATAGTGAGTTGTGGCACGTAAGCTCTAGATACGTGTGTTTGTGGGTTTACACAAGTATAACGAAATGTCTTGATAAGACAGTAGGGCAGCAGTACGTTCTCTGCGTTTATCATCAAGATCAGAGATAAATATCAAATTATGAGTCGAATAAAAAGATTTTAAATCACAATAATCAAAATGCGAAGAATAAAAAATATTTTACTGTAATATATTTTACTCTTAAACTAGTTGCTAACTGAGAAAAATCTGCAAAATGAAGTTCCATACACTTTTTTGGGTTTTAATGAATAAATCGTCAAATTTAGAACGGAAACGCACCATTGAAAGTTATCTAATGACAGGAAATTATAAATTATGATAAATGATAAAGTAATTATAAACTTTTGACTATTTATATTGTACGTATACTTTACTGAAATATTGCTCCGTTGACAAGAGCGGAATGTAATTAAAATGAGGGCCGTTATTAAAAGCTTCAAATAATTTTCATAATCACTGAATTATGGATCCCTAATTAAAATTTTCAACAACTTCCTGAAATTGTATTATTCATTTTCAATTGAAATCCCTTTTGGAATATCAAGTTATTTTAAGTAAAAACTCCTTTCTGTAAGGAACAAAAAGCAAAGAAAAGTTTCTTTACAATGTCGTTTAAAAAAAAAATCACGGCTTCAAATCGCTCCATTTTCCACTTGAATTTCACGACTGAAGAAAAAATGAAGAGAAAATTCCACGTTCTTGAAATTCTTTCAGCAGAGTTTACGACTGTTTTTTTTTGTCCTTTTTCTTTCTTCTAGCCGAGCCATGCCCTTGAATATCTTGGGCTACGTGCTCTGGGATATCACAACAGTTCGGCGGATTCCCAGCTAACAGAAATTATAATCCTCCGAGAGCAGATCTTTGAACAAAAGTTTTCTCGCGTGATAATTCTTGGAACGGGGAGGAGTCTAACGGGGATCAGCTTGGAATGGGGGTTGGGTGGCCCGTGGATTCAACTGGGAAATGTTGAAGGAAAATTTACGGATTCTTATACTCCCAGTGTGGTTTCCGGAAGCGAACACTTAACAGATCGTCGTCTCTTTTGTGAGTCGACTCAATAGGATGGGAAGTTAAGGATTTGCGGGATCCTTCTAAATATCTTTACGAGCGAAAGGATTCGGTATAACAACGTTGAGTTGAGCGGATTTTGAGAGAAACAATATGGAAGAAGACCGGAGGGAGTTTGGGACAGGCGAATGTATTCAAAGAGAATCGTATTAACGTCTAAGACAATACCCTGTCTATTACAATCCCTAACTCAAATTGATATTCACTCTCGAATCAGCGTGTAACACTGAGATTGGCAAAATTGTGGTCTAACTTCTACCGACGTAGAAATCGATCTAGTAAATTAACCCGATCTAATTAAATTAACCCCCTCGTCATTCATCATTCATTCCTCTGCCCACATTACCCTTCATCCTTAACTCCCGATTCCACTATTATCCGCCCCTCCCCTCCTCACTCTTATCTTATCTCCTCTCAATCCCCTCTTTAACTCCTCCATAACTCCCCTCTCAATCCCCCCTCACACATTTATCCATTCCCCTCCTCTCAGCCCTATCATACTTCCCTCATAATCCTCCCCTCCTCTTACACCAACACATATTTTCGCCTCTCTAAACTCCCCTCTTACACTCCCCTCTCAATCCCCCCTCACACATTTATCCCTTCCCCCAAGCCCACTACTTAAACTCCACACATACATTTACCATTGCCCCTCCCACTACCGCCAGCCAGCCATACTCTAGAAACTCCCCTCTCCTCAAGCCCCTCAACCACAATTCCAAATTTCCTCCCCCTTCCATATAATTCCCTCTATACTCTTTTCCGCCTCCTCTTACACCCTCAAAAACACCCTCTCCCTCAATTCTCATCTCAAATTTCCTACTAAATTTCCCCCACTGTATTATCCAATCCCCCTTTCAGTTCCCCCTAACATATTTACCATCGCCCTTTCCCCAACTTAACCAAACTCTCCAAAATCCCCTCTTCAAACCCCAATCGTCGTCACAAATTATTTCGACTCCCCTCTCCCTCATTAAACTCCTCGCACACATTTACCATTGCCCCTCCCCCTTTCCCTACCCCACCATACTCATCAAACTTCCCTCCTCCTAAACCCACTCGAGCTTCTGTCCAAATTGTCCATTTCCCCTCCAACATAATCCCCTCCTAAACTCCCTTCTCACAATTATCACTGCCCCTCTCCACCATATTCTCCAAGCCCTCTATAAATCTTCCGCCCTTTCCGTCCATTTCCCCTCCAACATAATCCCCTCCTAAACTCCCTTCTCACAATTATCACTGCCCCTCTTCACCATATTCTCCAACCGCTCTATAAATCCTCCGTCACTCACAAGTACCCGCCCCCCTCCTTTAGCATCCTCCAACATCACTCCCTCTCTCAAAACTTCTCTCACATTTACCACTGTCCCTACTCTATCATATTCTCCCACCTCCCTCTGAACCCTCCCCCCAAATTATCTGCCTCTCCTTCTTTTACATCGTTCCATATCACTGTCTCTTTAATTTCTCTTTCACTCCACCGTAATACATTTAATCAGTGCTTTTCCCCTCCTACCTCTCCAAAATCCCCATGAATTCCTCCCCAAATTGATGTTTCTCTTCCCTGTACGCCATCCCACATAAACCCCTCCCCAAACTCCCTACTGCCCCTCCACACCCATAACATTTTCCCCTCCCCATCCTCTTACACTCTTTCTAAACATACCTTTAACGCCCCACTCACACATTTATCAATGCCCCTCCCCCAGCCACACCATACTCTTCAAATTCATCTCTCCTACTCTTTCAATTCGCTGCTCCTTCTCACCTTCCCATATCAACCCCTCTCACTTTCCCCTTAAACATTTACCATTGCCTCTACCCTATCATATTCTCCAACCCCCCCGCCCCTCCTCTGAATCATCCCTCACCAAATTCCCTGTCCCTCCTCCTTTTACACCGTTCCATATCACCGCCTCTTTAATTTCTCTTTCACTCACCGTTAATACATTTACCATATCTCTCCCTCCTACCTCTCCAAAATCTCCACGAATTCCTCCCCAAATTGATCTTTCACTTCCCTGTACGTCGTCCCACATAAACCACTTTCCAAACTCCCCACTTACTCCACATCCATAAAATTTCCCCCTCCCTATCCTCTTACACTTTTTTTAAACATACCTTTAACGCCCCTCTCACACATTTATCACTGCCCCTCCCTCAACCTCACCATAATCTTCAAATTCCTCCCCCCCACTCTTTAAATTCACTGCTGCTGCTGCTAACCTTCCCATATCAACCCCTCTCACTTTCCCCTCAAATATTTACCACGGGCCTCTTCCCCTCACGCTACTCCCTTAGGGGCCATCCATAAATTACATAACACTTTTTTTGACAATTTTGGACCCCCCCTCCCCCATGTAACAGGTCGTAACAAACTAGTTTAGACCCCCTCCCTCCTGAAGTGTTACGTAATTTTCTCTAATATTTTTTTATCGACGTAATCGATGTACGAGAAATGTAATAAAATCTTCAAGTAGGTATTAAATAAAAAAAGAGGAAATATAAAGAATATGGAATACAAAACAAAATAAGTAGGAACGAGATAATAAATTTATTTAAATAGAATCTCTAAACGAATTCCTTCATAATACCCGGCCGGCACTTCTAAATTTGTTGTGACAGACGCGTCAGTACAAGATTTGGTATAACTAACCTTACCTTAGCATCATAACACCCAAAGCGCGGTAGCGCGCCTAATTCAAACACTATAATTTACAATTTAGAAAATTATGATAAATACAATGTTCACTTGTTAAAAATATTACGTAACAGTGTCGATTTAACCTCCCCCCCCCCCCTATGTAACAGATCGTAACATTTTCTCGAACCCCCCCCCAAAAAAAAAAAAAAGGTGTTACGTAATTTATGGATGGCCCCTTACTTTTCCTCATTTTTTTTTTTCTTTTTTTTTTATAGGCGTCCTGAGAGTATGTAAGTATATCTCTTACCCCTTTATGATTTGCTATTTTTCAAGTGAAAATATAACGCTATAGTCAGACTCTAACAAGGAAACATTTCGAAGATCCGCCTTCTATTTTCTTCAAATTTGTAAGGCATCAAAAATTAAACGACGCGTGTTTTTTTTTTTATCGATGGAAAAAAATTTGTAAGGAGTGAAAACAACCCTTAAACCCTCTTTCAAATCAATTGAATTTTATTACGCCTCAAATTTCGAATATGTGCAGGGTATTGGTTTATGTTAAAATTGAAAAAACTCATTTTTGGGGGATGAACTTTAAGGATTGCTTTCATCCCTTAGAAATTTTTTTCCGACGATAAAAAAAGCACGTGTCGCTTAGTTTCTGATGCCTTACAACATTTGAAGAAAATCGGAGGCGGACACATCGAAATACTCAAAAAAAAGTTCTAATTAAAGTTACTAGATGCGTCTGGTTAAAAAATCTCTGGTTATATTAACCACAAATTCTA
>JAUESH010000037.1:431102-442814 GCA_032275165.1 Synergus magnus
TTTGATATATATTGTTATGAATATTATAGTTAAATTAAAATATTATTGTCAAAAATTGTACCTTTTTAGCTATATTGCAAGACTGTTAAGCATGAATTTCAAAACAGTGCCCTATATATTTTAAATATGACTCCAAATTATGCATTTGGTATACGTGGACATGCTCCAAAACCGTTTTTTGGGTATGTTATTTTATTCAGACTTAAGATCATATAATCTAAATTTTACTTTGAAACACATTATAAGGCACTAAAATAAAGATATTTACCAAGTTTTAAAATGTTTCTACAAATAGTTTTACTAATATATCCTTTGGACCCAAAAGTGCCCTGTATTTGGAGAATCACCCATATAAGGATGAGAAAGTCGAGGAAGATGAAGACAGTGAATAAAAGGAAGAGAAAGCAGAGGAGTTTGAAGAAGTAGATGAGGACAGTGAGAAAAATAAGAGAAACCAGAGGAAGAGAGTGAAAAGGAGGAGGAAGGAGCGTGAAGCTAGCAAAAAAGAGGAGGGAAAGGGGGAGGACAATGAGGTTAAGATGATAAAGAAGAGGAGAAATAAAAAGATAAGAAAGATATAAAATGAGGAAAAAGGAGGATGAGAAAGACGTAGAAAGTAAGGAAAAAGGGGATGAGGATAAAGATAAGAGACAGAAAATGAGGAAGAGGAGGAAGGGGACGAAGACAGAGATCAAAAAGTGGAGGAGTATAAAGATGAAAAAGACAAGGAAAGATAAAGATAATGAGAAAATGGAAGAGAAAGCGGAGGAGGAAAAGGAAGTATATAAGGATAAAAAAAGTCAAAGAGGATGAAGACAGTGAGTAAAAGGAAGAGAAAGCAGAGGAGGTTGAAGATGTAGGTGAGGACAGTGAGAAAAATAAAAGAAACCAGAGGAGGAGAGTGAAAAGGAGGAGGAAGGAGCGTGAAGCTAGCAAAAAAGAGGAGGGAAAGGGGGAGGACAGTGGAGATAATATGAAGAAGAGGAGAAATAGAAAGATAAGAAAGGTAGAAAATAAGTAAAAAGAAGGATGAGAAGAACATACAAAGTGAGGAAGAAGGGGATGAGGTTAAAGATGAGAAAGAGAAGATGAAGACAATGAGACAAAGGAGCCCTAGGAGGAATAGAAAGTGTAGGAGGAATATAAGGATAAGAATAACAAAGAGGTGTAAAACTGAAAGGGAAGGAAAATAAAGATGAGAATGACAAGGAAGATAAAGATAGTGAGAAAATGGAACAGAAAGCGGAGGCAGAGGTTGAAGAGGAAGACGAGCAAAAGGAAGAGGAGTGGGAGTAAGAGTAGAATATCCGACGATAGTGGAGAAGGCAATAAAAGTAAAAATTAAGAAGAAAGAGGGAAAAAGAAAGGAGTAGGTAGATAAGAAGAACAAAGAAGATCAGGGAAGTAGGAGTAGGAAGAAAGGTGAAGCTGTCAAATAAAGTTGAGAAGAAAGGGGAAGAGGAATGGAAATAAGGACAAGGAAGACGTGGAGGAAGAGGATTGGATTGAGGAAAAAGAAGAGGTGGAGAAAGTGATGGCAGGGGAAAATAAAGAGGAAGGTTGATAGAGGGGGAGTGAGGCTCAAGGATGATGAGAAGGAGAATGCTGATAAAGATGAGAAGGAAAAGTAGGAAAAAGTATGAGAATACAAAGGAGGAGGAAGATGTTGATGAGGACAGGAAAATGAGAAGGTGAAGAAAGACAAAGAATGAGGAAGAAGAAAATAATAATGATTAGAATGAAGAAAAGGAGAAAAAAATGGAGTGGTCAAAGAAAAAGGTGAAGAATGAGGAACAGGAGGAGGAATAGAGGATAGAATGAAGATGGAGGAAGATATAAAGGTTAATGAGCGAGAAGTTTGAAAGTTCGTATAAAAAGGAAGTGGAAGTTTGAAAGAAGCTTGTAAGGAATGAGAAAGAGGAAGAAGAGGAAGAAGAGAAGAAGGGAAAGAGGAGGAGGAGGGGAATAGTGGTAGGAAGGGGAGGGTAGGGGAAGAGGAGGAGGGGGGAAGAGGAGGAGGAGGGGAAGAAGAGAAGCAGGAGGAAAAGCTGGAGAAGGAGAAGAGGAAGATGAGGTTAAAGAGGGTGATGAAAAGAAAAAGAAAAAGAAAAAAAGGAGGAGGAGGTGAAAGGGGGTGGGGGTCAAACAAGAAGTAGAAGAAGAAAATTAATTGTTAGAAGATTAAAGATTACTAACTTCGCCTATAATTTTAGTTTTCTTCTATAAAAAGGATAATTTCTCCGAAATATAAGTGAGATGAAAAGCAGTAGAAATGAAAGAAACGAAGTAGTCGAAATCGACAAAGAACCGCCGAACTGTTTTAATGGGTAAATTGCCCCATTCAGTCAGAAATAGCCAAGTATTAAAAGCTCGTTGGCGAAGTTACATCTAATGAAAAGCTTGTTTAAGACCGAATTTGGCCTTGACCCTCAACTGAGGGGCTGCAGCCCCTCATTTTACTCTCAGCCGGCTGAGAGTAAAAGCGAACTAAAAAAAATGGTGAGAGCAAAAATCGGTTAAGAAGATTACGGGAAAAAGCGGGTGTTTCTTATTTCTTTTTTAGTCAGTATTTCCCGTAGTCTTCTTAATCCATTTTTGCTCCCATCATTTTTTTAGTCCGCTTTTACTCTCGGACCCTCAACCTCTTCTTCTTATCCACTGTCCATGTAAAGAAAAACATTTATGAGAAGGAAACAATCATCGCCAGAAAGAAAGTATCCTCAGGCTAAAAGGAAGAATTGGGATGCTTTCATTTCCATGGACCATCCTTCTGTCCTTTACAAATTATCTTTCTGCCCTGGCTAAAGTATCATATTTTTATAAGAACAGTAATAATGATAATAATTGTCGACCGACAAAGGATATTACCTTTTTTTTATAGATAGCTACGATTGTTCCCTTATTTTTAAGAGAAATGTTACGACTCTTATTTCTTGAGATTCTTTTTTATATTTTTTCTGTACAAACTTTTGCATTCACGACCAATCTCGCTAAAAAGCGCAACACTACGAGGCTTTTTCAATGTTTTTATATATTCCTTTAGAGTCTCGTAAATCTAGATGTAAACCCTAAGTAATAGAGATCAAGTTGTTGGTACTAAAGCACTATGAGAAAATGGTTGAAAAATGGATGAGACTAGTTGTTAAATGTTCGAAACATACTAAGAGATAAATTTGATTAAGAACTGTTGTATTTTGTATTTATTAACTTATAAACGAGGATTTATGCTCGTTCATTATAGAGAGGGAACGTTTTTTGTTGCAATTTAACTCGAATTAACAATTCTTTTTTTATACGTAGGTTTTTATTTAAAAATATATAACCACGAAACTAATCTTTCCCGCCATAATTTTGTAGCAAAAAGTTATTTTAATCACCATCTTTACTCAATTTTGAAAAATAAATTCTCAGCCCGACGCTCTAAAACATTTTATGTCACTTTTCAAGCAATTATCTCGCATATTTTCACAGAGAATTTGCATCTTTAATTCTATATGCTTTAAATTACATTTCCAGTTTTCAACCTTCTACACGTTTCGGCAAACAAGAAGGATGTAAATTTCAAAATGAAACATTTTCATATTACTAAATATTACTGACACACTTTTTTCTTTAGTTCACGCTCGCAATTTTCTCACAGGAAGTACATCTATTTAAACTTAAAATAAAAAATTTGACATACATAAACTAGAGAACTTAAAATTCAAGAATTTAAATAATTAAATACTAAACATTTTTTAATTAAACTGAAACAATCCTGACAATAAATACTTGAGTTAGTTTATATAAAAAGTAAAATTTATAAAGATTTCTAATGTTCAAAAAAAAAAAAAAAGCTAAAAATATTACATAGAGAAGGAAAAAATTCTATTATTTTCAAACAAAAATGAGAGAAAAATTACAATATTTATTGAGCTTATTCAATTATAAACTGCGATACACCCAGGGTTGGCAAATAGGCTAACCAAGACCTGTTTTTGTTTCTCCTCCTCTTCTTCATTTTTTTTTGGGTTTGTAAAAGTTAACAGAAAATATGGCGGGTCGTGCGAACAACGTCCACCTTCTCTCTTACTTTTCATCCATTTTTTCGTCCCCTGCACGGTTCTTTCATTTCCTGTTGTGCCGGAGGAAACGTTCCAACCCCCCCCCCCCCCAATCTCCACGAACCGCATTCCGTTTTCAATCCACAATCTCCCTTTTTCTCTCTCTTTCTCACGTTCATTTCATATCTCTCCATTTTTCCGTGAAACATTGACGACAGCAAAACCGTCTCGAATATTTCCGGGGCTACGGTATATGTAAATAAATGTCCAACATGTCGCTTTCAATACGCGAGCTTAAATTTACGAAAATAAATAGCGAGTCAAAACATGGTAAAAGAGATATGTGTTGTATTTCAAGCTGAAACCCAGTTGATAATTAAAATCCATTGAAGGGCAGTTTAGTTTCGATAAAATTCAAATTTAAAAGTAGGAGAGCAACTTTGTTTGCCTACTCTCTTAAATTCAAAGCAGTTAAAATTCACTGAGAACCAATAATTTTTCGCTGAAGTTCCAAGATAATTTTTATTTCTAAATAAAGGGGACTGATCAGTGAATATTTCTAGAAGATTTTAATCAGCGAAATTAAAAATAATGGTAAAAATACTTGGTTAAAGGAGTCAAGGTCAAGGTATGGTCAAGAGGTGGGAAAAAGTGTGGTTAACGCAAAAAAGCGTGATCAGGGAAAAATACGTGGTCAAGAGTTTACAAATATTTGGTCAAACGGTATAATTACAGTCAAAGTAATAATTATCTTGGGAAAAAAGCATGGTCAAGGCAAAAAGGCGTGGTTATGAAAAAAGGCGTAGTTATGGAAAAAGGGCGGGGTTATGGAAAAAGGGCGTGGTTATGAAAAAAAAGGCGTGGCAATGGAAAAAAAAGGCGTGGTTAAGGCAAAAAACGCAGTGAGAAAATAATTGGCAAAATCATGGCAAAAAAGCATGGTCAAATCAAAAAGACGCGTTCAAGTATATTCATGGCAAAAAGATATGGTCAAGGCAGAAAGCCGTGGTTAAAGCAAAAAAGAGTGGTCAAAGCAAAAAGAATGGTCAAGGCAAAAATACTTGGTCAAACGGTACAGGTCAGGAAAAAATAATAATCATTAATATTTAAAGTAATGATTACAATATCAAAGTAATAAAAAATTTACCAGTACTTATTTTATCTAATATGCAAAATGTTCTGAAATTAAAAGTTCACGTGAGTACACAAATTACAAAGAGAGCAGAAAAAAGCAAGATCATGCCGGTCAAAAGTATTTCTACTGAGAAAATGTTACGTGGCTACGTTGAGGAATGTCACCCTCGGGAAGGAATGTCGTAAAAAAGGGACAGGAAAAATGTGCAAGTTTTTTCAAGCACAAGAGGGACTGCACGTGACCCTTTTCCCCAAGAGTGACACCTGGGAGTCGTGTTAATAAAAAAGGCGGATGCACCAAAATCAGACGACAAAATGCTTAAACTTTAGACGAATACTAAATTAGTCTTGCAGAAAAATACATTTTTTTAAATATTAATACACCATTCATATAAATATAGTTTTGCTTTAATGAGAAATAATTAACAACGTTTATTGCCATTAAAATTGTTTCATTATTAAAAGATATTTTGTTTCACTTTTGGGCTTTTATGGATGGAGATATATAAACGGAAATATCTTATTCACTCGCAATGCTTTGGATATTTTATGAAAGTTGAACACTGCATTATTAATTCTGTGCAATAATTTAAAGCTCCTGTATCTCATTATATATTAATGTCGCTTTCATGGTATTAAAACGAAGATAACAAGCTGTATCGCTTTATGATTCTTGTATACTTCGTTATTTCATTCAGGTACTTTATTTAATTCTCTTCCATCTAACAATGGAAGAACTCATGCAAGAGAAGAGCTTTATGATTAAAATATGAGATTAATAATGAGCCAACGGCGTCGATAATAAGTCACTTTTTTATTCCTAGACCGAAAAAATAACTATTAAATTTACTTGTTACTGGAAGTATCTTAATTAGAAATATTATAATATATAATATATGAAAAAAAAAAATTAATTTAGAAGAGTGACAAGGTACTTTATTTAATTTCTGATAATTCTAAACCATATTGTATGCTATTAATACATGAATTGGAAATTGCTCTTGAATACAATAGGTTCATAACATTAGCACACATTGCACGAAATTAACCAATTTCGCAGAACCGGAATAACCAATTTTCAACCTGCACTTGTCACTCTCAATTTCATACCTAATAATAATATATAACAATTAGTGAAAAAGCTAAACTTGCTATAATAATTATTAATTAAATGAAATAAACAAAAAATTGATGAAATTCGTAGTCATTAAAATTTCACTAATTTAATTTGTTGTGAATTGGTTGTTCTGGACAATCAATGTAGAATCAGAAGGTTATCGATTAAATTCACTAAATGAGGTCCATAAATATGAAAGGGAAAATAAACTTTTCTGGCTCGAGGCACAACACTTCCTACGTAATTAACCATTCCGGAATTGCAATTAATGCAGGGAATTTAATCAACTCACAACAAAAATTGTGACAACCTCTTTTAGAATGGAGAATGTCAGTAGCTCGTTAAATTTCCCCGCTATTTTTCAATAATGTATCATCTGCTTTTCAGATTGGTGAAGAAAAAATTGAATTTAAATTAAATTCCAGTCAATGGAATTGAATCAATGGCATTGAATTGTAAACTTTTTCAGGCTTCGTAACCAATCGAGGGCGCTTCTTCCCCTCCACTTCTTCCACTCAATTAGCTTCTGATTGGCTACGAAGCAGATGGAAGGGGAGAAGCGGAGGGGAAGAAGCGCTTCTGATTGGCTACGAAGCCAATGGAAGGGGAGAAGCTGAAGGGGAGAAGCGGAGGGGAAGAAGCGCTTCTAATTGGCTACGAAACACCAATGGAAGGGGAAAAGTGGAGGGGACAATCGTTCTCGACTTGTTATAAAGCGCAGTAATTTTAACAAGAATATTTCTACTGCGTAGCAAAACTTACTGCGGAGTAAACTGCCTCAAGGATAAGGAGCTCTCACTGAGAACATTACATAATTTTTCATACCTCATTACCTGGTTAAGGACAATTATGATAGTACGCCCCTGGTATCCGGGGCGTTCTTGGTAGCGCCGGCGCTACACGTAAATCCGAAGCATGCATTATGTATTAACCTCTGGGTATCGCGCGTATACATTTGGCAACATCGGTCGTTCTACGGCTTAAGTTTATGGTTTATGGAAGCCTTGGTACCGCCCTTCCGACGCCCCACGCCCGACTTGGGTGCTCTCGGTCTAATAAGATTCGCTGATAACTTAATGGACGCATTCACAGTCATAAGACTTCAGCGGTCATATAGGCATTTTAGGCATCATTACTGGGCACTTAAACTTCCTGCAATCTCATCTCAGCTTACGCGCATCGTTAAATTTGACGAAAGATTCTTCCTTCTTTCCTTCCTTCCTTCCTACCTTCCTTTCTTATTTAGATTTCCTTATACATCGCAAATTTCATTATTATACTCAATCGAAACGAGGGGATGACAGTATTGACCTCAATTACTTTAATGAATTCATATTCTATAAATTCCTTCATACGATTCGCTTAATCACTAGATTTTTATACATTTACGTGACTTTTACACTACTTCTACGACTCTTCATGACTTCTTCGACTTTTCGTGACTTTTTTGACTTTTTATAATTTTACTGACTTTTATTACTTTTATGTGTTTGATGTCTTGTATGCCTTTTCATTACTTCTATGACACACATGAATTTTCATGACTTACGTGACTTTTCATGACTTTTACGACTTGTTCGACTTTTTAGGACTTCTATGATTTGTAAGACTTTTATGATTTTCTATGAATTCATGCATTTTATGATTTACAGGGTGTCTATGAGTTTTATGACTTTTCATGAATTTATGTGAGATTTATAACTTTTCATAACTTTATGTGCGTTTTCATGACTTTTCATAACATTATGTGAGTTTTCATGACTTTATGACTTATATGACTTAGATGACTTTCATGAATTTTCATGACTTGCATGACTTTTTAGGACTTCTATCATTTATAATACTTCTATACTTTCTGTGAATTCGTGAATTTTATGATCTATAGGACTTCTACGTATGATTTTCATGAGTTTTAAGACTTTTTATGACTTTCATGAGTTTTATCAGTTTTCATGACTTTATGCGAGTTTCATGAATTTTATGACTTGCATGACTTTTTATGACTTCAATGATTTTCTATGACTATCTATCACTTACTATGACTTTTTGTGCATTTTATGATTTACAGGACTTTTATGACTAATGAATTTTATAATTTTCTGTGACTTACGACTTTGACTTAATTACGACACCTTCTTTGATTTATATCAGAAGACTTTTCACAACTTCAAGAACTTTTATGACTTTTTATGACTTTCTATAACTCCTTTAGTTTGAAAACTTAAGTTGAAAAATAAAATATTCACGTTGTTTTTTTTTTCAGGTGCAAATATATATATATATATATATATATATATATATATAAATGGATTTCCTGAAATATTGTAGATATGCCATTGCCTAATCTCAAATAAGAAATAAACGTTTTGAAACTGTTAGTATTTTCCAGAGTGCAATTAAGGGCATGGACGTAATCGTTTTTAGGTCTTTTGAAGTCCTGCTGAATCTTTCAGGAGCTTCCATAGCTACTAGAATTTTCTACAAGACTACAGCTCCACTTTGAGCACTTTAAAAACTCATGGAAGGTAATAGAAATATTCTTGGAATATTTTAATATCATCAAAAGAGAAATTTCTTTAGTGAACTATCTTTTCTCTGAAATGTTAATAACATCCATATTTGATGAGATCTGTACATAGATTTAAAATTTTCAATAATCCTTTAAAATGTCTTCAAAGGTTTGGAAATGTCCAAGGAACTTTCAGAATTTCAAGAGAAGCATAGATGCATTATTAATATGCTTTTACCTCAATTCAAAGAATAGTATTTTAATTTTAAATCTATGGGGTTTTATTAAATTTTGAAAAAGTTATTCATACAATCTGAAATAAGATTCTAAGAGTTTGAGATATTTTAAGGGGCTAGGCCACTCTAGCGGCGGAAAAAATAAAAATATTTTGAGAATTTTTTTTAGCGGAACCATGAAATAAATCAAAATTCTGAAAAAAAAAAACTTTATTATACAACTAATACAATATAAAAACTAATTTTTCCAAAGCGATACAAAACAAAATGGCGGCTGTACGCGTTTTTCTCGAAACCACATTTTTCAAGTTGACCGGAAATATAACTAAATATAACATTTTTTAAAATACATTGTCTATAGATATACGTAGGATTTTTTTTATATTGCATAGTTCATTTGTTATTAACATTTTTCTGACGATTTTTTAAGCAAATTTTTCACTTTTCACTTTAGAAGTACAGCCGCCATTTGGTTTTGTTCCGTTAAAAAAAATTTTCAAAATATTTTTATTTTTTCCGCCGCTAGAGTGGCCTAACCCCTTAACATCTTTTTTAAGATTTGAGATTTTTTTCAAATTATATCGTATAGTTTTTTCTGCGATTATTATTTATTATTATTACTATTTTTCCTTACAGTTAATTTTCCTGTTTTAAGTTATAAATATTGAAGATCATTCTTGATAACATATTCATTGATTCAGCGATTTATGAAACGATTTCTCGGTTCTTAAATGTGTTTAATCCATCTCGTTTCCAAATTGTTTCTAAGTGAGTTAACGAAACTGGCTGCTAAGAGGAAAGTTTCAAGTGTGAAATCAAAGTTCGTAAACTTGATATTTGATTAATAGAAGTTCGACGAAGACTTAATATTTTAGTGTTTAACTTTTCAGGTTTTTTTTTACTGCGGAGAAACCTCCATAGCATGGCGCAAACCAAAAGAAGTCTAACTTTTTAATTTGTTTTTTATTTAATTATTTACTATGTATTAGGAGAGAAGCATTATTATAAAAAATATTATTTCATTATTTTTATTATTATTTGTTGAGATAACCATGGAAATTGAGATAAATTAGACTTACATTGTTCCATTTTGTAAAATTTCAGATATAAAGAGATCAACAGAATTAATGACGGATTTATGTGATGGATATCGACATCGAAAAAAAAAATTGCCTCGTATTAGAAACGAGACTGATTTTACATGAAAAAACAACTTGCACCGATTTTCTGAAAAAATTTAGGTCTAGTAAAAAACATGTTATGTGAAGCTTTATTTCATATCTGGAAAGAAGGTCCGTTCCACTTTTTTTATTTTGTAATTTCCTCTTTTAATTAATTTCATCAAAATTTACACTGGCGATTTTTTATTGCTATCTATATCGATTATCCGAAACATTCATGAATATTTTTTTTCCATGAAAGTTTCATCTCGAAGGGCTTTTTAAAAATATCGAATTTTAAATTGGAATCAAATAATTTTTTATTCGCATAGTGTTAGCAAATTATAAACTTCAAACCTTTGCTAATTTAATTCTATTTTGTTAGAGCTATGATAAACTTTCAACATTTTAATTCAGCCGTAATAAATTATTAAATGATTAATTAGTTAATAATAATAATAATAATAATAATAATAATAATAATAATACTTGAAATAAATTATACTGTAAATCCCTCTTTCAAAGATTTTTCTAAAATCCTTGGTTCGTTTCCAACAATATTTACGACTAAATCAAGAATAAATATGGCTAGTTCAACTATAATTTGATGGGTAATCGACTGGCCGGAATCCCTTTGAATTATCTAGATTGGGACGAATTCGTGTGCCATAAACATGTGTCGTGCATGGGATCGTATGTAGAACCGTTATGTTCATTATGTTTGCTGGTTGGGGGGTTGATAGGAGGTCGAGAGAGTTTAGAGAGGCTTGACGACTTCGGGCACGCTTGCTTTCTCGCTTAACTAAGCGGGAACAATTTCGAATTCCGAAACGCGTACCAATTAAGCTCTACCGTCTCGCTGATATGGGCCCTTAATGGGAATCCGAGTTTGTACTGGCGAGTAATTATAGACAATTGGCGCTAATAGCAAAGTCACGTTTGTTAGGAAATTCCCTGGAATTTAGGTTTCAAAGCCTCTAATGTGCATACTACATACGGTAGTGGGCTTCATACGTAAAGTACCATCTTTAGCTTCTCGAGGCAATTCTCATCCACAGAAAATGGAACGTGAAATTGAAGCCGTCGCCTTTATTGAATAGGCGCGCGGAAAGCAAGTGACGTCAAAAGCAGCGCTCTTTAAAAGGGAGGAACGACAGTCGTGTTTAATAACAACCACTTGTTGATGGTGGTTGAATTTCTTATTTAATTGCGTAACCTAGATTTACGAATTTTTATGTGAAAATTGTTGGCACGTTTCCACAAAATATTCTTCTTTCGAACAAAGCTCCGAAAAGAGAATATCCCTTTTTCCAAACGTTAATTTTCTAACCGCCTTTTTGAACCACCCTTTTTTCACTGCATTTTTCATTGAATACACTCAAAACAAAGTTCTGATTAAAGTTACTAGATGCGTCTAGTTAAAAAATCTCTGGTTGTATTAACCACAAATTCTAGTTAACATGACTAGAAAATTCTAGTTAATTAACTCTGGTCGTTTTTTTCTGGTTAAAAG
>JAUESH010000037.1:457876-469467 GCA_032275165.1 Synergus magnus
GGAAGCAAGGTGCTCAAAAAATGAGCACAAAAAAATATAAATATAGTTAAATGGAACACCCGAGATCGAATTCACAGTTAGTTTTTTTGATACTCCTCCGCTCTCTAACAAACTCGAACTACAATCATCAAAGGTCGACTTATTTCTCTGATCTTCTAACATTTTATTGAAGTGGACTTCACAGATGATAATTTACTTGCACATATGCAGTAATTATCACTGAAATGAGTTCGTCAAATGGAAAAGGTTTCTATAAGAAAATTCCTTTGGGTGACATTCCTCTCGAAGTGACCTAATAAGTATTTCATTTGTCCTGCCAATTATGACCCGGCGATTACGCTGCAGTGGAACAATTCTTTGAAAGTGGACCAAACGCTTTTCCCTCGAAATGTTCATTCCAAGGGGGGGGGGGCAAATTTAAAGGTGTAAAATAGTTCAGAGTCTCTAACGAGACGAGTGTTGGTTTAAGATCAGAATTTCCGTGGGACTATTCATAAAACTTAAAACCCTCGTCAACTAATCTGTCTACGGGAGTGGAGGGAGGAGAGAGAGGGGTGGGGGGTGGTTAAGGAGGGGAGGGTGGTACCTCATCAAGATGCTCCCCGACATACACCCTGGAATCGTTCGCTCTCTGACGCTTGAATTACGTCTCATCAGCACACCGAGTTACTCGCAATATTCAAATTATATTCTGTCGCGTCTCATCTAATGAGAATGTATGCAAATAACGGCAAAGCTTCCTTCGCGACTAGCCCGTGAATTTCCGGTTAAAGTACCTGAACCTCCGTCTGGTAAAATTGCTTAGAATAATTTAAATTTCCTTTCAGTTTAATGTGCTTCAAATAATTCGGAAAATTGTTCTTGAATATATTTCAGTAATGGGTAAATCTGTTCTAAGTGGAATTTTCCATAAATAAAAGGCGTCTCTCTCGTGTGTACACGATTTAGCGTGTACGCAATTGCATTATGGATAAAGACGTGTTCTCTGACAATATAAGTAACGCGTTTCTTTGACGTGACTTTCATTATGATAGATTTTAAATACAACGGAATTTAAGTGAATTTAAAACAAGTCAAAGGTCAAAGGCCACAGGTCAGAGTTCACCACTCACCAGAGTGGCTTTATAAAGAGGGAAATTGAAAAATATTGAAACTGAATTAAAATCAAAGGTCATAGGTCATAGGTCACAGTTCAGAAGTCAAAGTATTAAGGCCAGAGGTCAGTGATCACAGGTCAGAGGCCCTAAGGTTTCACTTTGGAAAGAGGGAAATTAAAAATAATGAAACAAAATTCAAATCAAACCAAAGGTCACAGGTTATATATCACAGTTCAGTGGTCAAAGGATTAAGTTCGCAAATCAGAAGTCGGTGATCAAAGGTCAGAGGCCCTATGTTTAGGGAAAGAGGGAAATTAAAGATAATTGAAGTGAATTTAAATCAAGTCAAAGGTCAAAGGTCACAGGTCAGAGGTCACTGTTCAAAGGTGATTGTGGTTTGGTGTGATATGTGGTTTTAGAAAGAGGAAAATTAAAGGTATTGAAAGTGAATTTACGTAAAGTCAAAGGTCAGAGGTCATAAGTCACATTTCAAAGAACAAAGGATTAAGGTCAGAGGTTAGTGATAAAAGGTCAGAGGTTAGTGATAAAAGGTCAGAGGTCCTAGGTCATGCTTCAAAGGTCAAACGTTGAAGATCGTAGGTCGTGTAAGTTGTAGACCATGGCTTAAAGGCAAATGGTCAAAGGTCCAAGGTCATGGATGAATGGTCAATGGTCAACGGTTAAATGAGAAAGGTCAGAGATTAAAGGTCATCACCGGATAATTAGCCATTTAATTCATGTTTGATCAAACGTCAAATATAAAAGGTCAGAGGTCAGAGGTCAAAAGTCATAGGTTGAAGGTTAAGGATGAATAGTTAATGGTCAAAGGTCATAGGTCAAAGGTCACCACGTACAAATTAGCCATTTAATTCATGGTTGAAGTAAACAGATTAATTTTTGGTTACCAATAATAATGAAATTTCCAATTAAGACAAAATAAAACTAAATGTATTATCTTCCAATAAAAGAATTCATTATCAAGGGTGTATCAGTCGTTTTGGGTTTTTATTGATCAGAAAAGCAATGGAGGCTGGAAGTAGAATAAGAAAATACAAAAAGAAAAATAATAGCATCACTGGAGGGCATGTCTTGTTAAATTTAAACGTCCATTGCAAATGCGACGTGCATTTAATCTTTCGTAGCCAATCGTGCCATTTCAGTGCAAACGGCAATCGTCGAATACGATTGCTGGGGGGGGGGGGTGAGAGGGAGGTAGCGGACTAATTTGCAAATGGAAGGGTAGCGAGATTGAATTTTACGTTCAAATAGAACCGGTAATTTTCTTTGGGGTGAAAATTTCACGCGAACCGGACAAACATCGGGATAGTAAGTCCGATTCTGGTGTCGTTCAACACAAACCGGATATTTCACTCACACGTGAAATCCGAGCCAGAATTCCTAATGGCTAAAACTGTTTTTCTAATCCTTTTCCTTCTTAAGTTTTAAACGAATTAGGATTTCGTTGAGCAATCCAATTTTCTTTGTTCCCATTAAATTTCATAAATTTACAATTATTAATTATTAAAAAAATTAGATACTAAACAAAATACGCTGAGGAAATTAATTAAACGAGTTTATAATCTCCCGCGTTGCTTGAAACAGTCTTAATACAATTTCTGAGCACCAGGCGGCGCGCTCGGAAGCCTTTCTCACAAGTGGTGAATATTTCTTTCGTAATAATTCATGAAAAAAAATGAAACCTTCAATTGCAGTCCTTTTTAGCCGCTAGATGGCGCCAGTAAAAACCTTTCCCACAAGTGGTGAATAAAACCTTGAATTTTAGTACTTCTTCACCGCTAGATCGCGCCAGCGAAAATCTTTCTCACAAGTGGTGAAGAAAACGTTAAATTCTAACTTAAACTACCCCAAGCACTATGTATAAGATTATTTATTGAAGTCTCTGTATAAAAAATGGCATTCACGAGACCTATAATGATATTCAGAGTAATATGAAGCAGACTGAATCCGTGCCGCATAAATCAATCGCACATGTTATAATATTATAGAACATGCACCAGGGAAAGATGGTACTCGATTGTCGGTGGTGGGAGGGGGTGGGGTGAAACGTGCGCGTTTGACACTTCTGACAGCATCGGAGGTAATTGAATTTATTTGAATTTAATATATGGATCGATCAGCATTTCAAATACCCTTAGCGTGTGGTTTCTGGGTACAGCAGTCAACAATAATGTTTTCAGTGATAATTTGTCCCTAGATGACTGATACAATAATTTAATCAGCTCGTAACTAACAATTTGTTATTTACTTCCCTGGTGGAATTTAAATTACACTTGACCGGAAATGAGGCATGTGAATTCCTTTAATTGAGCTCCATTAATGCCGGAAGTGGGTCAGAAGTTACGTGGCTGTTAAATTTGTGGAAATTATCAGTTGTGGAGGCTGATGCTGCAGAGGTAGTGAACATCGCGCGCGCTTCGTCAAATTTATTCAATTGGGCGAAAATTTGCTTTCGAGGGCATTTTCATTTTGTTAATCCGGAATTGTTAACATCGAATATGAGGCACTCGAGTGTATTAGAGTTTGTCGTGTGTTTTCGGTGTTATATTGTTGTTTTATTATTTTGTAAACTGTCTCTCAAGTGGCTTATATTATTATGGAATAATAATATACATGCATTGTTGTTGCAAATCTGATTGGCTTTTGAATGACTTAAGTTGAAAGAAGAAAAACAAACTAATGGCTCTTGAAATCCCTTACAAATCCACAAAAACCATTAAAATCATGAAACTCTTGAAATCCAAGTTAAAATTTGCAAAAATCTGTAAAAATTCCTAAAAACCACTTGGAATTTCTTAACATTTAAAGTTTCCTAAAATCCTTAGAAATTTTATCAAATTCCATGAAATCCTTCAAAGATTCAACAAAAGCTATTAAAAATTTAAAAAATCTCATGAAATCCCTTAAAATTTTACGACAACCTTTGAAATCCTTTTAAATTCTACAAAATATTTTTAAAATCATATATGTATAGAAAATCTTTTGAAATCCTCTAATAAAATTAGCTGATAAACTTTAAAATCCTTTAGATCCCATAAAATATTTAAAAACTCATAAAAATCTCTTGAAATCCGTTATATCTCGTGAAAATTTCTTAAATTTCCTAGAAATATCTTTACATTCATTAAAATACTACAATAACATGTAAAATCCCTTCATATCCTTTAAAATCCCTTAAAATTCTACGAAATTTTTTTAAAATCTTAGAAATCTTTTAAATTTCGTACAAATCATTTCAAAATCGTTAAAATTCCTAGAAACCTTTTGAAACCACTTAAAATTCCTCGAAATCTCACGACATGATTTAAAATCCCTTAAAATCTGTTAGAATTCTTAAAAATCTCTGACAAACTTTAAAATCCTTTAAATCCCATAAAATATTTTAAGAGTCATAAAAATCTCTTGAAATCCGTTCAAATTTGTGAAAATTTCTTAAAATTCCTAGAAACTTCTTGAAATTCTTTAAAATTCTACGATAACATTTAAAATCCCTTTGCGTCCCTTAAAAATCCATTAAAATTATTAGAAATTTCATTAAATTCCATGAAATCCTTACAATTCTATTAAATCTTTTAAAAATTAGAAAGTCCCTTATAATTATTGGAAATCTCATAAAATGTCACAAAATTCTTAGAAATCCCATAAAATATTTTTCAAATTAAATAAAATCTTTTGAATTTTTTCAAAATTCCTGGAAATTTGATGACAACATTTAAAATTCCTTAAAGTCCCTTAAAATTCTCGAAACTTCACAAGGTTTAAAATCCCTTAAAATCTCTTGAAACACCCAGAAACCTTTTGGAATCATTTAAAATTTCACGAAAACCTTCGAAATCGCTTCAAATTCGTTGAAATCTCTTAAAATTCGTAAAAACCTCTTAAAATTCCTAGAAACTTGTTGAAATTCTTTGAATTCTACGATAACATCTAAAGTCCCTTTATGTCCTTTCAAATCCATTAAAATTATTAGAAATCTCATAAAATTTCACAAAATTCTTAAAAATTCCATAAAATATTTTAAAAATAAAATAAAATCTCATGAATTTTTTCAAAATTCCTGAAAATTTTATGACAAAATTTAAAATTCCTTAAAGTCCCTTAAAATTCTCTGAAACCTTTTGAAGTCACTTAAAATTCGTGAAAACCTCTTAAAATTCCTCGAAATTTAAAAAAATTTTTAATTTCTTAAAATTCTTTAACATTAAAAAATCTCTTAAAATTTCATAAATTCCGTTAAAATTCCGCGAAATATCCTGAGAGTTTAATAAATTTACACAAAGAGGATTTTTTCAGAATGTGAATGCATATATTCGCATATTTTCAAATATTTCTCATCTGTTTTATCTTCTTGTGAGTAGTTTATCGAACTTTAGTCAGAACTCAGTTTTCAACATACGTCTAACAAAAGCATCTTGCAAAGACTTTGTAATTTTGTAAACTTTGAAATCCGTTAAAGAGAGGACATTGCTTGACTACATAATTATACGTGAACCTCCAATAGTTCTACAATTCATAATGAAACTTTAAAGCGCAATAACTGTAGCTTTTTTGAAATCTTACTCATCATCTAAAACTCTTGAAGAGAATACTTGAATAACGAATACCAGAGGGTTATGGCAGCACTATAAAAAATATATAAAGTTAAGTGTTGAAAGAAGATACAACTTTCGAATTTTACAGGGAATTTACCACAATTCCCTTTGAGCAAAGCATGTCCCTTGTTCTCTGAATTTCGAATAGAGAGAACAGACTTTATGAGCTGACGCTGTTCTTCATTGAATTAAATGTATATGCAGAGGTATGTGTCCAAGTCTGTAACGGACATCTCATAAATTTCCGTATGTCAGGGAATAGAGGAAGAGAGAAAATGTGTGGCGAAGAGCATTTAGGTATAGTTAGTTTCATTATCTCCTTTAAATTTAAAAACCGCTTTCAGGGTGGCGGAAAAATGTTTAGGAATTGAAGGTTGAGGTCCGCAACTGAAAATCTTCTATGTATTCAAAAATCCGACAACCTTGAAGGAAACCCACTTAAACGACTAAATCCCTCAAAATATTCAATCTCCACCAATAATTTATTCAGCTTTCTTCATCTTATCCCATATACTCCAACTTCGATTTTATTATTCGAATTCTATTTACTTCCGACCTCTGCTTCCTCAACAAAGTGCGATGCAAAGCCCGTCTCGCCATTTCTGATCTCTCGACGTCTCTCCATATACGAGAAAATGGAGCTGCGTGTTTTTATGAGCCATATTGTGTACACGTACCACAAGAAAAATATTCTCGTCCGCAGTAGCAAATTGTGTATACATATATATTTACATTTATGTGTGTATTTCGCCACACAAGCGAAAGCTTTCTCACTATAGAAATATCGTAAAAGTAACCGAGTATACTCGTCTCGAGAGATGTGGGTGGATGGGTGAAGAATTCTGGGCGGAAAGAAGGGGAAGGAGGAGTTGAAATAGGGGTGCCTTCAATTTCCACACTTTTGCTGCCGCTCGCTTTCCTCCAACTCAATGGCGAACTTCTGAAACGCCGTATCGTTTCGTTCTTCTAGAGCGAGTTGTCGAGGGTAACTTCTCAAACTTTCCAAGATTGCAAAGCATCTCTGATGCCTTTGTAAGATGTATTTCTCTGTGCGAGAGCCAGGACGGTCACCGCCAATCCTGGCTGGGCCTTTCCTTCCCCTAGATTCCTATAACTATCTTCGATCCAAGCCCAAGACCCAAACTCTTGCTCCTTTGACAAGATTTAATCATCGGAGGCTCTCGTATAATTACAGAGCGGCAGTTGTGAACCAACGCGCCTTTGACATCAATATCTCGCTGGGAATTCGTATCCTCGGGCATGTCAGCCTCGATCGATTCCAACCCAAAGATGTTTTTCTTCGTCAGATTCCAGTTTTCTGTTTTCAGTTCTTTGTTTTCATTTCTAGGGCGTGGAAAAAGTATTTCGAGAGAGAATGGAAGAAGGTCGCTTTATACGCCTGAAAAACTCAAGTTTTGTGGAATTCCAACTTCACATATAGCTCTACGGAAATTGACAACAGGTACATGTAGGTTCACACTAGTCTAAGCAGATTCCTTACACTCCACACAGATTCCACAGAATCCACACGAATTTCACACAATTGAACGTAAATTTTACACGGCTTGGTTAAGATTTCGAAAAACTTTACACGGATTCCACATAACTGCACACAAATTTTATATAGATTGCCTAAGATTCCACACAAGTCCATACTGATTCCCCATAATTCTACACGGATTCCACTGAGGTCAACGCAACTTCATACAATTCTAACGAAGTTCCTCACATGTCCAAACAGATTCCACAAAAATTTACACGGACTACACTTAGCAACACGCAAATTTCATACAGATTGTCTAACATTCCGTACAACTACACATGGATTCCAGCTAGCTCCACAAAATTTCATACAATTATAACCAAATTCTTTACATCTCTAAACAGATTTCACAAAAATTCAGACGGAATCTACATAGCTCCACACAGCTTTTCTAAGATTGCACACAACTGCAAATTGATTCCATATAACTGTACACGGATTCAAAAAAACTCCGTATGGATTCCACCTAAAACTTCATAAAACTTCATATAATTTCAATTAAATGCCTCACTTCTTCATACAGATTCCACAAAAATCTACAAAGACTCCACATAGTTCCACACAAATTTCATACAGCTTGTTTAAGATTCCACACGACTCCATACTGATTCCCCATAATTCTACACGGATTCCACTGAGGTCAACGCAACTTCATACAATTCTAACCAAGTTCCTCACACGCCCAAACACATTCCACAAAAAAACACAGGACTCCACTTAGCAACACGCAAATTTCATACAGATTGTCTAAGATTCCACACAACTCCACACGGATTCCAGCTAGCTGAACAAAATATCATACAACTCTAACCGAATTTTTTACACCTCCAGATTCCATGAAAATCCACACGGAATCTACATAACTTCACGCAGTTTTTCTAAGATTGAACACAACTCCAAATTGATTCCATATAACAGTACACGGATTCAAAAAAAACTCCGTATGGATTCCACCTAACTTCATAAAACTTCATATAATTTCAATTAAATGCCTGACTCCTTCATACAGATTCCACAAAAATCTACAAAGACTCCACATAGCTCCACACTAATTTCATACAGCTTGTTTAAGATTCCACACAACTCCATACTGATTCCCCATAATTCTACACGGATTCCACTGAGGTCAACGCAACTTCATACAATTCTAACCAAGTTCCTCACACACCCAAATAGATTCCACAAAAAAACACACGGACTCCACGTAGCAACACGCAAGTTTCATACAGATTGTCTGAGATTACACAAAACTACACACGGATTCCAGCTAGCTCAACAAAATTTCATACAACTCTAACCGAATTCTTTACACCTCCGAACAGATTCCATAAAAATTCACATGAAATCTACGTAGCTCCACACAGCTTTTCTAAGATTGCACACAACTCCACACTCATTCCATAAAAATGTACACGGATTCGACACAACTCCGCATGGATTCCACCTGGCTTCATACAACTTCATATAATTCCAATCAAATGCCTCACATCTTCATACAGATTCCACAAAAATCTACAAAGACTCCACATAGCCCCACACAAATTGCATACAGCTTGTCTAAAATTCCACACAACTCAATACTGATTCCTCAAAATTCTACACGGATTCCAGCTAGCTCAACAAAATTTCATGAAATTCTAATCAAATTCTTCATGGCTCCAAACAGATTCCATAAAAATTTACACCAAATCAACATAGCTCTACACAAATTCCACACAGTTTTCCTAAGATTGCTAAGACTTGCAAGATCCACACTGATTCCGCATAACTGTACACGGACTCGACACAACCCCGTATGGATTCCATATAGCTTTATACAACTTCATATAATTCCAAACATAACTGCATACAAATTTTATAATGATTGTCTAAGATTCCACACAACTCCTCACGGATTCTTTCCTAATTCCAGACGGATTCCACTGAGGTCAACGCAACTTCATACAATTGAACCGCCGCATACGATGCGGCGGTTCAATTCTAACAAAGTTCCTGACACGACCAAACAGATTCTACTAAAATGCACACGGACTCCACGTAGCAACATACAAATTTCATACAGATTCTCTAAGATTCCACACAACTGCATTCTGATAATTCTACACGGATTCCAGCTAGCTCAACAAAATTTCATGAAACTCTAATCAAATTCTTCATGGCTCCAAACAGATTCCATAAAAATTTACACCAAATCAACATAGCTCCACACAAATTCCACACAATTTTTCTAAGATTGCTAAGATTTCCAAAATCCACACTGATTCCGCATAACTGTACACGGACTCGATACAAGTCCGTATGGATTCCACATAGCTTCATACAACTTCATATAATTCCAATCAAATGCCTCACACCTTCATACAGATTCCACAAAAATCTACAAAGACTCCATATAACTACACACACATTTCATACAGCTTGTCTAAGATTCCACACAACTCCTCACGGATTCTACATAATTCTAAACGGATTTCACACAACTCCACACGGATTCCACACAAATTCCACACAGTTTATCTAAGAGCACTGTGCAGTTGTGTGTATAGAGGAGACTGGAATCAGTGTGATGTTGTGTGACATCTGTGTGAAGTTGTGGGGAATCGTGTGGAGTATTGCGAAATTTGTGTGGAGCTATGTAGATTCCGTGTGGAGCTATGGGGGGTTTGTGTGGAGTTGTATGGACTTTATGTGGATTCTGTGTAGAGGTATGAGAAATTTAGATAGAGTTGTATGAAACAGTGTGGAGCTGTGAGGAATTTACGTGGAATCGTGTGGAATCTGTAGAATTGTGTGAACTTTATGTGGAATCTGTGCAGAAATCAGAAACTTGGGTTAAGTCGTGTAGTGGTGTGTGTTGTGCGGAATGGTGTGGATTATTGAGAAATTTTTGAGAAGCTGCGAGGAATTTGTATGTGATGTGTGCGGAATCTGTGTGGAATTGTGTGGAGTCATGAGGAACTTGATATTGTGATTTGTGTGGAATTTGTGTAGTGTTGTACGAATTTGTGTGGAACAAAAAAAGTTACGAGTTAAATAAAAATGCAGTAACTAAAAAGCAATAAATATTAAAAGTTTTTGAATTAAGCTGTAGCAAAATTTCTTGAAATTTGATGCCCCTGATCACTTCGTTGAAAATAACTTCTGTCATAAAATTTTATAGCTTGAAAGCTAACTCTTTGAAATTGAAAACCATCAATTTTCAAATTCATTTTATTTAAACACAGCGAATTTTAAATAATCCTTTTTGGAATTCATCTCTTTGAAATTGAAAACCATCAATTTTCCAATTCATTTGCTTTAAAAACAGCGATTTTTAAATAACCCATTTCTGAACCACACATTGCAAAGCGAACAATATTATTTTTTTATAATCTTCCACACCTATATACAAAAGCGGCACTTTCAAAACCAATGAATTCAGTACAAATACATTAAATTAAAAACTAAATAATAAAATTATATAATAATAAAATGTTATTTAAACATTTATTAAAGCATTAAAAAATGTTTTTGTACCTTTGAAAACAATATTTTTAATGAAAGACCATCTCGAAGGAAAGTCTTAAAGCAATTGGAAAACATTCCAATAAGTATCAACTTTGCAACAATTACTTTCGCATCTTTTGCATAAAAGTTTTCCAGAGTATTCTAAAGGTATAAAATAAAGAATTTCATTTCATTTTACAGAAAAGCCTCTGTTTCCTCATTTATGTCACTCTAAAAAAAAACATGAGCTTTGAAAGTGAGAAAAACAGAACTTCTCCACTTCAGAATTAAAACTAGAAACTTTTATAAAGGCGAATTTAAATTCAAATGATTTTCAACTTTTCACCTGTAAAATTTCAAAACCTCTTTTATTAAAAGCTGACATTTATAAGGATTAAAAGTGATAGGTTGAAAATAATTCTTCCAACTACATAGAATGTATAATAAATATATATCATCCTTTGATGTTTAGAATCGAAACAAAGTACACATTCATAATTAAACAGAGCTTTGTTTCTGATTTATTACATTACGATTTCCTAGATTTCTGAGATATATAACGGCAGAAAATCTTTTTCTCTCTTGTAAATAAAATTTAAAATTTATTTTAATTGTTTTAATCAAAGGCTGTTTTTATAGTGTCTTTTCTGTTTGATTGTGTTTCAAGAACGTATTATATAATTAAATTCTCCTGAGACTGAAACGAGTGGGTTTATTTCAATCAAAAGTAAATATATACTTTCGACTGTCGAAAATAAAATAAAGTGTGCACTGAGAAAAAAAAATAAAGTCACCACAACAAAATAGTTTTTTTGGTTAGATTTTGTTGGTTTTACCAAAATTTGGTTGATTCAA
>JAUESH010000037.1:576084-599989 GCA_032275165.1 Synergus magnus
TTGAATGGGCCTCGGATTAATTCGGATTGAAAACTTCCTTCAGAATGAATTTCAATCCGAACTTGTAATCCGAGTGATACCGAATTAATCAGAATTAATCCGAACTTTCAATCCGAATGAATCCGAATCAATCCGAATGATTCCGAAAAATTCGGATAAATATGGATATCATTCGGATTGACCGGATTCATTCGGATTGAAAGTTCGGATTAATTCTTATTAATTCGGATTGACCGGATTTATTCGGATTACAAGTTCGGAGTGATTTTGAATGGACCTCGGATTAATTCGGATTGAAAACTTCCTTCAGAGTGAATTTCAATCGGAAGCTTTCGCTAGGGAAGCTTTTTCACATATCGGGAAGGTTAACTTATTATTTCCGTCGTCACATAACTCGCTCTTTATCCGATGGCACTGCGGTTGGTATATCATCCCGGAAATACGATGACTGGATAATATGTCCGACAAATTGGTAAAGAGCTAATTATCGAGTGGTCGTGGAAATTATTCCTATCTGGGTGAAATCCTACATTCTACGTCGACGAATCCTCTGTAGGACTAACCACATATACATTATGCAATGCATACATATATATACCCAGAAATCTAATGGGATTACGGTTAATACAATTTAGTCGGCAAAGAGTGAGTGGGAAAGAGAATTCTGCGGCGTGGGTCGGAGAGAGTTGAAAATTGGTGGAAAGGGAAAAAGAGAAGCGTGATTGGAACGGAGGCTTAACCGGACGGCTTTTGTGGACAATGCGGGTTGCGGTATTGTCGTTAAATTCGCAACCAATGTAGAATCGATAGCTCACAGTAATGTCATAACGCACTTTCCCTACAGACCGCACTTCATTTTTCCGATTGCCTCTTTTATGTAAAAAAAAAAAAGGGGTTTACATTTTATTCTCTCCGCCTTTCCATCAAGTGATAAAACCCAGGCACTAGAGGACTAACAGCAATACTCTATATTTTTTAAATAAAAAGAGCCCCAATGTGGAATTAACGAAGGGCAAATTGATTAAAAAAACACTTTTATTTATATAGTGTTTAATTTTTTAGATGGATCTGCAAAATAATCTTTTGCGTCAGACTTGGATTTTCGGACGTCAGATCGGTTCCCTTTTTCCCTTTCCCTTTCCCTTCCTTCCCCTCTTCTCATTTCCCTTTCCCTCTTCCGCTTTCCCTTTCTTTTATCCACTGTCCTTTTCTCTTTCCCTTTTTTTCATTCCACTTTTCCTCTTTTATATTCCCTATTTCTTATTCCCTATTCCCTATTCCTCTCTTCCCTTTTTACCTTTTCCTTTGAATTCCGATAAATGCTTGAGCTCGAGCCGAATTAATTCCTAATCACTCTGTTCACTAAATTTATTCCGGGACAAAAAATGACAAGCCTCTGATATTTTATTAGTTGCAAAATATGTTTAAATGTAAAAAAAAATTAAAAGCATGGAAGATATATTTGATTTCGAAAAATTTAATTGGAAAATAATCGTATTTAAACATCTGGTATTGTCCGTTCTAGATTCGTAAATGAAATCAGTTAAAAAATTACGAAGCCATAGATTCGTTTTGTGTATTAACTTTTTTTTTGTAATTGATCTATACATTGTTTCTCTATTAAAGAAAATTATAAATTAAAAGCTCGCTCATAATTTATCAATGAATATTATATGTATGCACGAGTATCAAAATCAGGACACAGACGACAGCAAATCAATTGGCCAGAGGGGTAATTCAAATAAATCTGCAAATTTGAAATCAAAGTAGACTAAAATTCATGTTAAATTATTACAACAAAAGTTGTTCAGACAGTGGTGTTTAAATTAAATATCTCGTTTTGTCTTTAAAATTAAAATGACGGCAAATCAATTAACCAGAGAGGTAATTAAATTTTTCGTGAAGAGTTTAATTAATGAATGAGAGTAAAAAGTATAATGAAGTGAAAATGTGCACTTTTCATTATTTTCTATAATTCAAACAGCTCTGCTTTGAAATCAAAGTGGATTAAAATTCATGTTAAATTATTACAACAAAAGTTGTCTAGAGAGTGGTATTTGAATTAAATATCTCGCTTTGTCTCTAAAATTAAAAGTTTTTATTTAAATTCATTTTGTGGGTCTCCATTAAAGCAAATAGAGAGCAAAAAGTATAAGCGAGATGAAAATGTTTGCAATTATTTAAATAAAATAGATAACGGAAAAGGGAAATCGGAAAATGGAAAAAAATGGTATAAAGAAAAAAAAAAGAGGAAAAGGGGATAGAAAAAAGGGAGCAGGGTACGAGACAATAGAAAGAAAAAGAAGAAGAGGAAACAGGGAAAGAAATAATGGAAAATGGAAAATGAAAACGGAAAAGAAGAAGGAAGAGAAATAGAGACAGGGGAAAAGAGAATAGATAAAGGAAACAGAAAAAGGGAACAGGGAACAAGAGAATGGAAAATAGAAAAGTGGAAATGAGAAAATAGAAAATAAATGAATCGTGGAAAAGTGAAATAAGAAAATGAAAAATAAATGGTGAGAAGGAAAAAGGAAAAGGTGGAAGGGGAAAGTAAACTTTTTCCCAAGAAGTTATAAGTATTCTACTTTTTCAACTGAAAACACAAATAGAACGAAGGCTTGAATTGAATATTGTAAAAATTCGTGGAATTGGTTTTACTGAAGCAGACGAAAGAGGAAGAAATATCGACTGTTCGTTTCTAACTTAACCGCTTTCGATATGCATGTGCATGTTATGCGATATAATTTTTATTTTCTCTCTATCGCGACAGAGAACGTCGTTTCCATAACGCTCAAGAGCTTGGAAACGCGTTGGAATGCTCGCTTGAAAAATATCGGCAATAAATTACGTCCAGGTTGCCACGTACATTGGTACGTACCTGTATATCGCGATATTTCTTCGCAATCTTTTCCGCTCCTCCCCCTTCCACTCTTTTGAGCCATCGCTCTTTCTCCCTCGGACTCATGGGAAAGTGGCGCTTGTAACATTTTCCGAGTAGTTAACTTACGATGCATTAGCTTACAAACTCACGAGAGAACGTTCGTGAAAAATTACAGTATCTGTGATACTTTAAAGTCTGGATTTTGTAAATCTCTACTTTAGCTGAAGATGCGTGAAATCTGAAGCCGTTTCTTCGGTTCTACTCGACGAGTCAGATGGAAACTGCCATTTATGAAATATAAAGCTATTTTCAAAGGAATCCCTCACAGTATAGTTTGCTTAAGAGTTTCCCATTTATGCCACGGGCTAACCTAGAGATCTCCCAGGAATCTTCAATGGGATATCCAGGACAAAAATTTCGACGGGATGAAAATCCTTAGCGAAAGCTTTGGATTGAAATTCATTTTGAACCAATCCGAAATTGTCCGAACCAAACAGTTTTATTCTGATCTAATCCGAAGGAAGTTTTCAATCCGAATTAATCGGAGGATTGATTCGGATAGAGCGGATTCATTCAGATCCATTCGGATTGAAAATTCTGATTGACCGGATTGACCGGTTTCATTCGGATTGATTCGAATTGACCGGAATCATTCGGACTGAAGGTTCGGATTAATTTTGATTAATTCGGATTCATTTGGATTACAAGTTCGGATTGATTTTGAATGGGCCGCGGATTAATTCGGATTGAAAACTTCCTTCAGAATGAATTTCAATCTGAACTTGTAATCCAAGTGAATCCGGCCAATCCGAATTAATCAGAATTAATCCGAATGAATCCGGACAATCAGAACTTTCAATCCGAATGGATCCGAATGAATCCGGTCTATCCTAATCAATCCGAATAATTCCTAAAAAATTCGGATAAATACGGATTCATTTGGATTGACTGGATTTATTCGGATTGAAAGTTGGGATTAATTCTGATTAATTCGGCTTGACCGAATTCATTCAAATTACAAGTTCGGAGTGATTTTTAAAGGGCCTCGGATTAATTCGGATTGAAAACTTCTTTCAGAATGAATTTCAATCCGAACTTATAATCTGAGTGAATCCGGCCAACCCGAATTAATCAGATTTAACGTGAACCTTCAATCCGAATAAAGCCAGTCAATCAGAAATTTCAATCCGAATGAATCCGGTCTATCCGAATCAATCCGAATGATTCCGAAAAATTCGGATAAATACAGATTCATTCGAATTGACCGGATTTATTCGGATTGAAAGCTCGGATTAATTCTTATTAATTCCGATTGACTGGATTCATTCGGATTACAAGTTCGGAGTGATTTTGAATGGGCCTCGGATTAATTCGGATTGAAAGCTTCCTTCAGAATGAATTTCAATCCGAACTTGTAATCCGAGTGAATCCGGCCAATCTGAATTAATTAAAATTAATCCGAACTTTCAATCCGAATGAATCTGGTATATCCGAATAAATCCGAATAATTCCGAAAAATTCGGATAAATACGGATTCATTCGGATTGAATTCGGATTAATTCTTATTAATTCGGATTGACCGGATTCATTCGGATTACAAGTTCAGATTGATTTTGAATGGGCCGTAGATTAATTCGGATTGAAAACTTCCTTCGGATTAGATCGGAATGAAACTGTTTGGTACTAATTTCGGAATGATTCGGAAAATTTCGGATTGGTTCGTTGTCAAAACGATTTTCAGAAATTTTAAGGGATTTTACCAGTTATTGGGGTTTTATAGAATCTCAAGAAATTTAAAGGGTTTTGGCGAGATTTAATTAAAATTTCAGAAATGTTGAAGTATTTGACGAAATTTCCATGGGATGTTAAATAATTTTAAAAAATAGCAAGTGATGGAAAATATCAAGTTATGAGATTATAAAGTAGTTCTAAGGGATTTTACGATATTTTGTGGAATTTTAAGTAATTTGAGGAACTTTTAATAATTTTTTAAAGGAAGGATGAGGAGTTTAAAGGAGGAGAGATTTTGAGGCATTTTAGGAAATTTCATTGAATTTTCAGGCATTTTAAGAGATTTAATGAGATTTCATGAAATTTTGAATAATGTTAATCAATTTTTATTTTCAGAAATTTTAAGGGATTCGGTGAGATTTCATTGGATTTGCAAGAATTTTAATGTATTTAACGAGATTTCGTGGAATTTTTAGTAATTTTAAGAGAGTTAATGAGACTTCACGGGTTTTTGAGTAATTTTAAGGGATATAACCATAGGTTGTGGAATTTTAAGGAATATCAAGTAATTTTACGAAATTTACAGGAGTTTCACCAAATTTTGAAGGATATTGAAGGAACTTTCAGATATTTTATGGGATATTAAGTAATTTTAAAAACTTTTAAGGGATTCAAGAGATTTTACAGAATTTCGTGGAATTTTAAAAAGTTGTAAGATATTTTACGATATTTTATGGGATATTAAGTTATTTTAAGGACTTCGAAGGGATTGAAGAAAACATCAAGTAATTTTACGAAATTTAAAGGAATTTCACCAGATTTTAAAGAATATTAAAGGGATTTTAAGGAATTTTATAAAACTTAATTATGGAGATTCCTAAAAGTAGACAAGGAATTACAAGTTTCTATATTTCAAAAATTATAAATTCTCAATTATTTCGTATACTTTTCAAATCCCTTAAAACATTTTAAAATCCTTTGATTTGAAATTTGTTTGAATCCTTTGTATCTTTTCAGCAAAAGGTGTGCAGAAACAAAAAATTAATCGCGCGCAGAGCGCGCGGATCATAGTTGCTAGTAAGTAAAAAAAAAAGAAAGAGGAAAACGAAAAAAGAAAAATAACAGAAAAATGGAAATAGCGGAAAAGTAGAATTGGAAGATAAGGAAAAGAAAGGGAACATGAAGGGTGAATAGAAAACGGGGAATGGGAAAAATAAAAACCTAAAATTTCGTCATTTAAAATTTAAATTCGGGTGAACGCCACCAGCATCTTTTTGGCTTCGAAATTGACGTCATCGGGAGGGTTTATTTCCGTAGAATACGTACGTCATAGATCAAAAAGAAATCTTTCGGGGCGAATCCGGTGACGGAAATGCATACTCTAGTTTCCCCAGGATTCGTGGCAAGTGCTGATCCCCAACCCCTGTCTGCCACCCCCTTAAATTCAATAATGCTCACTCGCCACTCATGACACACTTCCTTTCTGCTCGTTGAAAAGGTCGCGGCTATCGTTCGCGCCTTTAGGATTGCCCCAATGTGTAGCTTACACCTTCCACGAGCGTTTGGACCTTCTGTAAAGATCAAAAGAAGCTGAAGAAATGGGGTTGCACGATATCGGAAACTAGATATCTACACAAGAGTTCTCGCCAAATAGAACGTTTTCCAACTCAAACTCCCCTCGTCCTTATAAGCCCTCACCCTCCTCTCCACGAAAGATCGCCAATCCACCCTCGAGACTGAACCCCACAGAATCCAGCTACAGTTTTTCCCCTTTTTATATTAACTCTGTTGCAATCGTTGCTTTCGACGGTTTCCGACATACTTTTCTGCATTGACGCTTTTCCTGTTTAAATGCCGTTGGAGAAGAAGTAGGTTACTCTCTCAAGTTGGCGAATTTTTATTGAATCTTTCGTTTATAGATTTTAATTGAAGGGAATTGTTTGTTTATCGGAATAAATACAGTCGAGCCTCTCAATAGGGCGCCTTCTCAACTGCGCTCGAAGGTTACCCCCACCTTCTAGCCTCCGCGTTGAAAAGCGCCTTATTGAGAGGCAGAGGGCAAAAGTTTCAACGTGCGGAGGACATTGGAGGGGGTAGCGCGCTTTCGAGAAAAATTTCCCCTACTCCCCCGAGAGGCGCCCTATTGAGAGGCTCGACTGTAGTTGGAAGACGTCCGTTTTCGTAATCTTTGCTATTTCCCAAAATTTAAGCGAAAAATGTTTACCTTTCTTACTTAAGATTTTTTCCTCGCTGAAAATCACTGAAAATCAAATGTAAATAACGGAAAAACATATTATTAGTCTTCTGCCACGCGTAGTCCACCTATCAAAATGTAAGCCTAAGCAAAATGTTATATTTAATGTAGTTTTGTAATCTCTCCTTATTCATAGTAATAAATGTTCTTTATTTAAAAAGAGTCGAAGTTTTTATATTTTATAATGGCATATTCCAAAAAAATGTGGTCGCAAAAAATTACGTAAGATAGGGGGAGTTCAAAACTTACGGACCCTTACAGACGGGGGTTGTCCAAGCGTCATTTAAAAATAAAAATTGTCGGTAATGTTGGATGAAAGTTTCTCTCTCTAGCTATAAATATATAAATAATAACAGAACCGAGTAGAAAATTCGTTCCAAGCATTTGGCAGCATTTATTTTTAACTCTTATCCTTTCCCAATAGCTAGTAGATTGCGGGATTTACTTGTTGCAGCTGTTTTAATGTTTCAGCGGATTGGGGAGGATCGATTTCTGGGTTTCTCTTACCCGGGTCAAAGAATTCCGGGTGTGAAGCATGTTGTGAGTTCTATAGGCGATACAGGAAGCCGGACGTCTTGTGGCAGCCGAGACAAGATTGTAGCTGCTGAGAATGAAGACAGTTCGACAGGCTTCCGGAGTAAAGTAAATCAGTGAAAGCCTCACGACAATGGACCATATCGATGACATCACCAAAAGGAGACCCACTGACAGCAGCAGCACAATGGAAAATAAAACGTGAAAATCCATTCAATAAATGATTTTCGCTTTCTACATTAAAATAACGTAAAGAGAATTATTTTTAATGGTGAAAATCGATAAAATTGTAAAATAGGAATGATTGCTTAAAATTATAAAGTACTTGTCTAAATGAATAATTTAAAATTGCATTTAAAAAGTACAACTTTTTTCACGATTACATTTTGTTGCTTTGAAAAAATTAATTATTTACTTAATTTAAAATAAATAACTTGCAAGTATACAAATAATTGTCATTTTTTATCCGAATGTTAGCCACGCCCACTTTTTAAGTCTCAAAAGTTCGACACGCCCCTTAGTGCCTTTAGCCACGTCTACTTTCTTTAGTTATGCCCCCCTATTCCACAGATAAGGTGGGAGTGGCCTAAGGCATGATTAATTTAGTGGTTCAAAAAATTGGGCGTGGTGAGGGAGTGTAAAAAAGAAAAGTAGGTGTGGCGTGGGAAGTAATTAAGGGGCGTGGTACACGGAAGTGGGCGTAGACAATATATGTTGGTGTGGTCTAGGGCGTGGCCAAGGGATATATTATATTTTTTAATATTTTATAAAAGTAATAGCACTTCTACATTCTTTTTACTCGGAGGTTTTAAAGTAGGCACGAAAACCGGATAGGATCTCCATATACATTACGTCCAACCTATATGGTAGATGTGGCGGAAGCGATTAACGAACAATTATAAAGGTAGACGCTTATCGTGGTAATTGCGCGGAATAAATCCACGTCGGCGACGCGACGGTGGAGTTTGGGAGCTCAATTTTCAGGTTCGACTAAATTTCCGCCGATTTCAACGCAATAATCTTTTTAAATACGCTAATCGAGGATCGATTTTATACGTGAGCGAGGAAGGAAGTGACGTCATACCACACCGGCCCTCTACTTCCGAACGGAAGCTGGCGTATGCTGCATGACCGGAGATAATTGAGGGGACGCAGAGGAACAAACTGAAAAGAATTTCCTTTTTTTTTTTAATCTCTATCTATAGCAAAGTTTGGAGCGAAATTTTAGAGAGAAATCGATTAGTCATAGAAAATGCAAAAATGAATCAGAGAACGAAATTTAAAATCGTGCTAATAATTCTTTTCGAGCAAACAGTTTAATTAAATCCGCGTATTTAAAAAACGCGAATTTAAACGATACACAAATCACTATACTCAATTCAGATGAAATCTTCAAAAATTGATACAATTTTAATTAAGAGCCGTAAATTCTTGTACGGGGCGTTAATTTAGTCTCGTAACACAGCGAGGATTAAAACGATTCGTATATTTTCGTGGATGTCGGCTAGAATAGAGCGGGAATGAAAAATCAATTTACCCAAATATCACCTCCCTTTCAGTTAACGCCGATGAAGTTTTCAACCCTGGAATAAAGCTGAATCTCGCTTCACGAGCAATCGAGCATCGTTTTACGCTTTGCACCTTTTGCACCTAACTTGGCCTCATTTTTGAAATTGAAAAAAAAAAAAAAAAAAAGGGAAAATAAAGTATTCCGCCACTCGGCTTCCTCTATGAACCCTTCAATCGTCATTATTTACGCAAAGTTAAGCGCTTTAAAAAGTGAACGATTAAACTGTTTTCAATCTGAAATAACGTGTTTGCTGCATACAATACGTATTTGCACAATATTTATATTGTGCAGCCACAATTTAAAAACCGACTTTAATAGAGGTACAGAAAATATTTTTTTTTTCCTTCAGGACATTGTTTTCATAATAGTGTTGATCAAAATCGATGAATTCCATACAATTCAAGTGAATTCCGAAGAAATACCAAATTTGTAAAAATTCAATGTGAATTCCAAATATTTCCGAAGAATTCAAAAGAATTCTTTCTGATTATTAAAGAATTCCGAAGAATGGATTAAGAATGCAAAAAAAATTTCAATGAATTTACGGTGAATTTTAAAGAATTCTAAAATATTCCAAAAATTTATAATAAATTCCCGAGAATTAATTAGGAGTCAGAAAAAATTCAAAAGAATTCATAGTGAATTTTAAAGAATTCCAAAAAATTCAACATAAATAGCAAACAATGAATTATGAATTACAAAGAATTTTTAATTTTAAGAAATCCCCTAAGAATTCTAAAGACTTCGAGATGAATTCTAAAAGTATAAGAAGCGACTTAAATCGTATGAAAATTTGAGTAGAAGGAAACTTTTATTAAAATTGATTTCAATTTAATTGGAAAATTGAATAAATCACTTTCTTTGTCCCTGGTTAGAATTTAATTGAACCTTTTTCACAAAACTCAATCTCGCTATTTGATTAAAATTAAATCCAGTAATTCTTTGCTAACGTGGCGTGATTCGCTAAGGGAAAGATTTAGAGAGAATGTCAAAAGGAGAGAACATTTCCTGGAATTCCGTTAATCGTCGAATAAGCTAACAGACTTGTCAGAAACCATAATGGACCACAGAAAACGAGTTTCGTAAAAATAATTATCGTCAAATACCCATCCAAGTGAACTTTTTTTCGATTAAATGTTCTGTCGTGGGCTACGTGACTCGATTACAGTGAAAGGATTTCGGGTATCTTGTATTTCTTCCAAAATATATTATTTTTCAGATCTGAAAAAACCCATTTCTTGAATTCAAAAAGAAATAGTTCTTTTCTAAAAAATGTTATTTTCGAGTTTATTCGACTCTAAATTAAAATTTCTTCCCAGCCCACCAATTTCCTAAATCTGCATGAAGTGTTATAAAGATTAAAAATTTTTCCAAATTTAATATTATTAGAGTTTGAAATTTGTAATTATTCAATTGATCAATCAAGAAGAGACATTTATAATAATTAATAAAATAGAGAAGTTAATTATTCAGATAATCATATTCATTAAGTTCTCATTTACAATTCTGCGATTTCTAAATTTGTCAATTTAAATTGAAATTATTGTCTTATATTTAAATCTGACATCATTTTTTAAATACTTTCGGAAATAGAAATTTTAAAATAGAGCAATTCAGAAGGAAGAATGAAAAATCTCGAGGACCTGAAATTAGAATTTTCCAATTTTGAAAATTTCAAAGCTGAATATTGAAGGAATTTTAAAAATGAAAAGTATTTTTAAATTTAATGTAAAATATACAAAATTCGAAACTAAATAGTCGAAAATTGGGCTAAAACTTTGCTAAACTCGGAATTTTGAGATTTTAATTATGAAGCTATTTCAACTTCATTATTTTGAAGTGATGTGCCCTTAAATATCAAACACTTTAAACTTTCCAGAAATTTTAAAATTCGAATGTTAACAAACTTTAAAATTTCTCGACAAATTCTTCAACTAAATGTTCTCTTTAATTAAATTTTAATCTAGAAACCCTCAGATTTTCATTAAAAGTTTTTAAATAAACAAATTATAAAACAGACTCGAACAATTGAATTGTTACTTTTACTTATTTTTGTTAATAACTTTGATACTGTAGAAAATGTTGTCTAACAAATTGGTAATAACTAATAACCATTTTCAAAACAAAAGCGTATGGCCAAGATTAAAAATCTTGTACTTTTTTCTAGATTTAAAATTTAAATACTGATTGGCTCTACCGAAAAGGATTTTCCTTGATTGCAGTATTTCTCCCAGGAGACCTTCTAGACAAGAAGATCAGACTCAAGCTTTTAAGGCGTCCTGAGGGAGTTGAATAAGGATTTCTCTCCTTAGACCTTAGACTGTACTTTAGGCTGTTTGAATATTTTACCATTTGAATCCAAATCGACTATTGATCGAACGAAACTTCGTCTTCTTGCTGCTCATGAGACACTTTCGTAATTCTGAAAAATAAATCATATTTATAATCACTAATCTTCATTAAATATAATAAATAAAAGACAAAATTGAATTAAAAAATGAATTAATAAAAATTTTTGTAAAAACGAAGGTTTAGAAATGACTTTTTAAAAATAACTTCCAAATTAAAAAGCACGTTTGTTGAGTGTGTTTGGTAACGACTTTTAAATTTAAACGATTGGCAGTTTCCAATATTTTCAAATAAAAATCTCAGGGACTATAGCGCTTTCAATTTCGAGAAGAGTGCATATAAAGCTTGAATAGCCTTAAAAAGTCGAGGGTATTGAGAGCAAAGCATTTAAAGTTGAGTGTCGTTTATAAATGAATAGCTGTAATATGAAAAGCTTTAGACTTGATATTTCAAGTGTTTTAAACCATACAAGCTTTTAAATTTAATTCTGAAGCCTAGACAATTAACTCGCTTTCTAGTGCTGTAAAGTTTCAAGGGTTTGTAATTTAGAAAGAGTTTTTGCAGCTTCATAAAGTCGTTCGAAAATGTCGGAAAAATTTCTTTTCACAATAAATCGTTAGTTCTATTTTCTAAATGGAATCTAAAATAGACATCACTAGAAAAGACAAGCTAGCCTGGAATATATCGACCTTGTCAGATATAATCTTTCCTAATGGAAGTCATTTCTGTTGCACTTTCAGTGAACAGGTACAAAAATTGAACCATCAAGGTAGTGATTGATCGACTTTGAAAATGAACTTCCTCCTATAAAGCGTCAGTATTTCATACACGATTCAGCTTCTAACACATATCGCTTCGGCCAAGCTTTTTCAGATCCGTATTCATTTTTAAAATTTTTAGGAACTTTTTTTTTCTGTTTTGCACTGCGGGGTTCACAATAAATAAATAAAAAAAAATACACCAGAATTTAAGAGAATTAAAAAAAAAATAACAGAGTTCAAAATAATTTCAAAGAAATGATAATACATGAAAAGAAGAATATATAAGATAGCTATAGTTTATAGCTTCACTATAGCTACATTTTTTAAAGGTCAAAACGGTTCAACGCCCTGCGAACAACAGAAAAGTTCCAATTGCAAATGTTCGGAATATACAAATTTTAAATTGCATATTAAAAATTGTTTAAAATGTTCATAATTTAATGATATCTGATAAAAACTGATTTGAAGTTTTATCGCAATTTTCTTCTAGATAATACGAATCGTTTCTTGGAAAAGGACAAAAAAGGTAGAAATAATTGAAATACAAAAAAAAGTTGCCTTGAGCAGAAAAAAGTAGGTTTAAGTTGCTTCAGGCTGGTTGTGAGAAAAGTGTAAAAAAAAGTATCATAAAAAGTGTATCAAGAAAGTAAAAAGGTGTCAGCTCGAAACTTCATAAATTATTTCATACTGTTTCTAAATGAGAAAATATGTACAGAGACTTATTCTTAAAAAGTCTGAAAAGAAAGATTGATCTCGAATATTCTTCACTCACATTCACCCCAGAGACTGAAATATAGGTAACTGAAACCTTCCAATTTACTTTCCCTGGCGCTCTCTCGCGTTTTCACGTCGAACTCTTCTCTTCGGCAATGCAGAATTCTAGAAAATTGATTTTCAAAAGGGAATTTGCAAACAAATATGGATCGAAGTCCCAAAACTAAAGGAATTGAAGTAACTTTAATTTAATTTCAATGAACTGCAATTGACGATTAAAATTAATATAATTCCTCCAGTTTTCGATCTATCGACCTACAGACGAGTCATGTATAATAGATATAATATATTTCATATAATAACGTAAACAAGTAATGCTTTTTGTACAAATGCGTCGTTACGAATATCAAAAATTAGTCTGACAAGCTGGAATAAAGAGAGACAACTTTTAAACGCATCCAACCATCATCAAGTTTATCATCAAATCATCATATCATCAAAATCTTCATCAGATCCTCATCAAAATTTGTTCATCAATACATCACTCAATTATCCATCCACTCGAATCTTTTAATGGTAACTGAAACTTAGGCAGTTCATTCTGCAGGCTAGAACCGATTACACCACACTAATTGATCATTCGTCAGATCAGATTGGAATCGAATTCGATTTTTCTTCAAAAAAGACTTGCGATATTTCGACCAGGGATTCCATTTCACAGTATCTCGCTCGCTTGCTATGGACACTAAAATTTTTATAAGTCGTTGTCGTGCTTCGGAATTCCGGTTCGAGTGTCGGACTTTACTTCCGAATATAAAAATTTCACGACTTATTACGCTGCCACGACGCGAATGAATCGCTACGGAAGAGGCATCTTAGCAGTTCGCCTTACGGCAATTTAACGACCGGCGACTCGTAAGTAGGTTACCATTAGTTTTTCATTGCGAAAATAAAACAGAAAAATGTCCCGGATTTCGGATGTCCGCTTAGAAATATGCATCAAGTCTGCGAAGAGTGAAACAGGGAAATCACATTTATAAGGATATACACATCTATATATATTTATATATAAGAACAAATATGTACAAGTCTTTTGTAAATCTCTAAATTGAAACTTTGGCAGCTGGCTTTAATTTTACATTTTTAATTGAAGCCTCAAGAAGTTTTCCCCAGATGAGATCTTTTTTTTTAATCCACGTTTGACAGATTAAGGTTTTACACTTATTTCCACTTGTAAGGCGTCGGGAAAGAGGAAAAGTGAACAAAAAAATTTGGTCCAAGGCGGATCGAGGATGGCCACTCAAATATGGGAAAAAATTCCGTTCGCTTTTCGGAATATAATTAAAGCAAAGTTTTCTAGAGAACTCTGAAGAATCCTTCAAAATTTAAGAATATAAAATAAAAATATTACGAAATTGGATAATTTCCGAGTTCAAACGCTTAATAGTGAATATATAAAAATAAAAGTAAAGTAAAGTAAAAGTAAAAAAATAAAATCATTTTTAATTTGAAGTCTTAAAAAGTAAAAAAAAAAGTACAAAATTAAGGGATTCAAGACTAAGTTGAAATGGAATCAAGTTGAAGTATTCAAAATTAGAGACTTTTAAACTTAATATTCAATTATAATATTTTTTGAGTGAAATGAAGAAATTGAATTTTGAGAACTTGAATCCAGCCCCTTAAATTTACAAGTTTTATGAATAATATAAAGCATCTTAACTGCTCTATTGACATTTTCATTTTAATAATTGTGCAACGCAATTTCTAAAATGAAAAAATAAAACTTGTTGAAAATACTTTGCTACAAAAAAATGCAAATAAAATCACTCAAGCTCATTTCTGCATTTCGCAGTTTAAAAAATCAAATAAATACCTACTTAATCGAAGATATTAAACCAGAAATAAAAAAATCCCGCCCAAAATAGAAAATCAGCCTCATTTCCCAATCCAGCAGCCACCCTGTAATTTTCAAACTCTCAAACGGTCAATGGACAACAAAACAATTATTTGGGCGGACTTTCGCTCTTCTCAACTACATTAAAGATTACACTCTAATAAAGTCTGTGGTTCGAGATCTGAAACCAAATCTCATATCAGAAATGGCACATCATTTTTTAAAACTAGAAACACTCCGACCCTAAAATCACAACAGACCTTCGAAAGCAGTGAATTCCTTTCTTCATTCAAAGGGAGGGAGAAAATCCCTCCATCCAACTGTTATCTTCTGTAGTCGAAGCTGGTGTTGGTAAAAAGAGTAGCTTTCAAGGTGATGGAATGTCTCCCTGTTTCCTCGACTGGATGAGTCCAAACTTTTCTCTTCCGGTGGATCTTGTGTTTCCAAAGCTGGTGGAGTGTAAGAGAAGCTCTCGTGTGATAAGGACTCGAAAATTTTGCTCTAGCCCAAGTTTCTTCAGGACAAGTGAAGCACTTAAATTTCTTCTGAGTTTTTCTCAAATTGCTGTTTTCCTCCGTAGACTTAATCCTCAAGTCCCTCATTTCGCTTCCCAGCTCTTTTTCGTTGTTGTTTGTGCTTTGGTTCAAAATGATTGGATCTTCCTCGATGATCCGGTTCTTGTGCAAGACTTTTCTGGGTTGGCTTTGCTTCCTCCTCCTTTCACTGGATCTGGTATTGCTCACGTCGCTATCATGAAAAATGAAATTTAGTTCGTCTAATTCGTCCCTTGTGCAAGAGGCCGAAAACCTGGGGTCATTTAAGTCAAGGTCGTTGTAGTTGTCGTCCTCGCAGCTGCAGCGCCTCTTTTCCCGAAGTGAAGCCATGGTTGCTGTTGTGGAGAAGTTTACCATCTCGTGGCTGCAACCACCGCGGCACTGTTCCATAAGTTACGTTCATTTTTCAGTTTTTTCTCTTTGATTGGGTATTTTTTGACACGTAAACACGTAAAACTGCTTTCTAGAAATAGCAAGTAACAAAAACGAGCAGGCGTGCAGCTACGAATACGACGACAATAAACAAGGACCTTGGCGATAAATTAAAATAAGGTGAACATAAAGAGTAATCTAGAAAAAAAGCGAAAATTAAATCGTGACTCTTCTCAAATCCGAAAGGTTGCAATTTATTCAATTGTTCTTTTTTAAAAGAGAAGATTTTGTATGGAATAGAGAAAACAACCTTTCTGATTTGTAAGGGACTCGCTTCAAATTATATTTAAAAATTCCTTCATGGTAAAGGAGCTGATTCAAATCTCCTGATTGTCTTTGAAATACTAAGTTTGTTTAAAGCAGTTAGACAAACTGATTAATTCAGCTTTACAACTGGAATCTAGATATTGCAGCAGAAAATGTCTTCTACCATGTCTGGAACTTTTGAAACTTTAGCGTGCAGTGAAACGAAAAATGAATAAAAGAAAAACAGAAGTTTGGTCCAAAACTTATCTCTTTGGCTCAAAATTAATTAGTCTTCAAAAATATGAATCTTGGAACTTCATTCAATGCAGCCAGGTTGAAACACAAAGCTCGAATCCTTTTAGAAAGAAACGAAATGAAATAGAATAAAAAATACTTTCTTTTAAGGGTGATATGTTACGGTTCTAATCTTAAAATTCAATTTCTTCATAATTAGTATCGCTACGGAGTGAAAAAATATTTGATTATGGTATTTGTTAAGCAAAATGAAGAAATGAAATTTTTAGGACAAAACTCGCAACCAACACCATTAAAAAGAATCAAAATTGCTTCTAGAATTCTTGTAAAGATTTGGAAAATTTTAGAGAATTCTCTACCTGGTAACAAAATTATGAACGGGATATTTAAGCCTAAATTAAGCATGCGCATAAATAATAAATAAATAAATACACGTATAAAACTAACAGAGCACAATACGATAATAAACATTAAATTCAGATTGGAGAAGGACATATATATACCCAAGAATTGTGCTAGGAGGGATGACTGTTGATGATGCGATAGCAGATGCTGGAGCTGGAAAGACCGGAGGCCCTGGGGGAGGTCGTCCTCCACCTACAGGACTGAGAAAAAATTTTTTTAGATAGGTCATATTCAGAATATTCCAGAATATTTTTAAAACGTCAAGAACATTCCATAATTTTTATGGAATATTTTAGAATCACTAGAAAATTCTAGCGTATTCGAAGTATTCCAGTATGTTCTAAAGAATGTCAAGATCATTTCTCAAGAAACGTGAAGGACATTTTGCAAAAATTCCAGAATATACAAAATATTCTAAACATTCCAAAGCATTTCAGAATTTACAAAGAATTAATAAATAGAAATAAATAAAATAGTTAGAGAACTATTATTGATAGAAAAAAAAACAGTAAATATCAATTCATTTCTATTAATAATATTATATTAAGATCTATTTTGAAAATAAAAATTCCATAAAGTTCTTGAAATTTTTAAAATAAAAGCGGCCCATGACAGCTAAAATACTTACTGCAAAGGTTGTTGCTGCTGTTGTTGCTGCTGCTGTTGCTGTTGATGGCGATTATTTTGAGGCTGCGATTGCGTCGAGGTTTGTGCCGAAGAAGCAGAAGCTGGTGAGTTAGCACCCGTTACTCTGTGTACATGAAGCTGATGAACTTGAAGTTGTGCCGCATCTTCAGCTAGGAAGGAACATCTCGAACATTGTCTTCTATTATGAACTTTCAAGACATGGGTAGCTAAACGCTCAGCTCTCGCAGCCTTGTATTCGCAAAGAGCGCAAGCAAAAGGTTTCAGATGCGTATTCAGATGACGCTTCAAACACCAGTTGTCGACTCCACTCCAGGAACAGTAACAACAGGTGTACCTGGAATCAGAAAAATATTAACTTTGTAGCTTTCTCTCTCACATTTTATCTATTTATTCAGTTTATTCGAATTGAGTTCCTTTTTATTGAAAAATGGAGACATAAGCTGTGCAACTAATACTTCAGATGAAAACATCACGTTCTTGTGGAAGAGAGAATCGTTAGAATCGCGACAAATTTTCTCCGTTAGTCCCGTTTTTGATTAACGAGCCCCACGTGTCGATGGAGTTTAAAACACGTGCGATCGTATCTCATTGCAGCAGCGGCTGAAATTACGTGAGGCAAGTAGGTCGATCCGCACCAGATATCGCGTCTTCACGCGCCTTAACCTCAGGACGATCGATCATTTACTGCACTCCTGTATAATTTCCGCAAGGCTGTGTGGTTAGGCGCAAAAAAGAAGAAAACTTCAGGACTCGACCGTGTGGCTCTGAATAATCGATTTATCAAATTCTGGATGGATTATCCCGGTAAAAATGATCGTTCTCAAACTATTAGGGGTCTGCTCATCGCGAATCATCTCCAGCTTATGGAATCATTTAGTGATTTAGTTTCTGCATAATTTATTGGGAACTGTCCATCAAGAATCGTTAGAAGATTCTTTAAAGATTATTAAATAACCCACTTTTTATTTTCAGCCGCTTAAATTCCTTTCAATTATTCGAAAGCCTTTTAGTTCCTTCCTTATTTTAAATTGGCTTTAATTATTTGGGTTTTTTTGGATAAAGGGTTGGGCCTCTAAAAATTTATCAGTACAAGCATTAAAGGAAGATTTCCAAACAAGTTTTGTTTTCCGGGTGTTATTTAAACTGACCGGATAGGTCTTTCTCCTAAGAAAAAAAAAATGAAAATTAATATACCTTCTCTCTTGCGCTCCTTTGGTTCCCCCTTTAAGGTGGCTCTTGCTATTACAGCCTCCATTCTGCAACCTCCTCCCACTGCAGTTCGCTTCGGGTTGCATAATACCAGGCGCAGGCATGTTGGTCGCCTGATAAAGGCCCGTGTTGTTGGTCCCGGAAGCAGAATTAGACTGAAGCTGATATCCCTTGTTGTTGTTGTATCCCGAGGGATAAGTGATGTGTTGTTGCTGGTTGCTGGCAGTTCCGGTCGAACTATTATCCTGCTGAATAGGTTTTGGTGTGCTGCTGGTACCAGCGGGTCGACGGATTCTCGAAAGCTCATAAACATGTTCTCGATGCATCCGAAGGAAGTGTTTCTTCACATGATCGGCTCTATTGAAGGGCTTGTAACAAATGTAACAGTGGAATGGCTTCTCCTCTCGGTGGATGTTCTCATGTCGAGTGTAAAGGTCGCGTCTGTCGGTTCCGTAAGGACAAAAAGGACATGTGTATCTTTTTCCACTCGCCGTTCCTGGCCCGGAAGTTGTCATACTGGCTGAACTCTGAAAAATAAAATTAAGGAATTTGTCTTTAAAATTTCGACATTTGCTCATGAACTTTTCAAATCATTTGACCCATGAAAATGTTACAATAAAGTTTCTTTTCGAATAGAAAATTTAAATTTTAATCGTTGAAAACTGTACAATTTCAAATTAGATGCAATCAAAATCAAATGATTTGAAATTGAAGAATTTTGAGTTAATAGTGTTCCAGTTTAGAAGTTAATTAATAGAATTATAAATTGAAATCTTTGAAACTGAAATCTGGTGTCCACTCAAAATTCGAGTGAACACCCCTGTTCATTTGAAATGGTATTTAAAGTCTATTGAATTTAAATTCGAAGCGCGAAGCTAGTTATCGAAAATGCTGGCAATGAAGTTGTTAAAAAAGAGGGGTTTTAATTGATATTTGGCTTTTCATTAAATCCACTTGGAATCCCATTTTCAACCGGATAATAAAACCACATCGGGTTAAAGGAAGTTATCTCACTTATCGAATAAACTGACTTGGCCAACTGCCAGATCAATTTACAACCTTTTGACTAACCAATGCTTAATAGAATTGTGGGCGAGAGCAGCAAACTAATACAAGGAAAAATAAAATAATATAAGGCCTGTTTCCATTTTAGGAAGTCTGTCAGGAAGTTTTTTTTTTCAAGTTTGAAGAGATATAGAAAATTCTGTCAAAGGTGAAGGATAATGCCATGGAGATCGTTGTTTCCAGAATAAAAAATGGTGATTCGAAAAGAATAGAGCGTTCAAAGGGGCTGAAGATGGACTCTTGGGAAATCAGTGACACGTGGGAAATCCTCACTGACGTTACTGGTCATTCACTTGATGCATACGCTTTTTATTTTATTTTTATTTTTCTTCCTTGCACTATCTGGATCTCCCATGTGAGGCTGATAGGATAATAAGACAAACAAAAGTGTGCGCTACATTTCACGGCAGGTGCGAGGAGTTGGGTGGAAAATGGGTGGCGAATTAGGAATGCAACGACCTCTTTCTCTTCAATAAGATTTCCCACCCAGAGCTCATAAAAGTTTTAATTCCGCAGAAGTCTATCCCCAATACAGTCAACCTTCCGATTTTAATTTAATACCTTTAATCAAATTTTATTTTAAGAGTAGAAAAAATATTATTATATTTTTTGTTAGGAAATAAAACTCTAAAGTAGATGATTTTTTAAATAGTAAAAATGTAATCGTTGAATTTGAAATGGATAACTTTTAAAATTGTTTATAAATGATTTAATTGAACCTTATTTGAATTTGAACGCTTTCTAATCCAAATTTTTAAGCTTCAGATGCTTTAAATTCGCTTTAATTGATTGACAATTCAGAATTCCAATTTCAAATTTTACAATTTTCAACGATTTCAATTCAAAATTGTTCTAAGTATAATTTATATTTTTCGATTTGAAATTTTTGTGAGTGAATATTGTTCAACTACTAAGGCATTGAATCTAAAACAAAATTGTAGATTATTCATGGATTCATCTTAAAATTGATCAATTTTGAATGCTATTCATTTAAAATTATTCAAATTGTAAAGCTTAAAATTGAAATTATTTAATTTTAAACTCTTTGAATTCTACATTGTTTAATTAGAAGATTTTAAAATTCAAATTGTTCCACATTTTTTCGCTCTACAGATACATTTCAATTTTAAAACAGAATACATCTAATTTTGATCCTAATTTTTATTTTTACGAATCTCCATTTTCCCAAACTGACATTTAACATAATCCTTTTTTTTCCGAATTCCCGTTTGACCCTATGGCATATGTTAATTCGGAAAAATTAAGATTATAACAAATGGTAATTCGGAAAAATAAAAATTAGGACAAAAGGAAATTCGGAAAATTGAAGATTATGCCAAATTACAAATCGGGAAAATAAAAATTATGAAAAATAGTAATTCGGAATTACAAAAATTAAGGCAAATAGTAATTCGAAAGAATGCAAAATAGCCCAAACTGTAATTCGAAGAAATAGAAATTAGATCCAATTCTTATTCGCTCAAATGAATTTCGATAATAATATAAACATTAGGGAAAATACTGAACTCTGCGTCCTTTCTGAAGTTAGGAACTCCATTTTGAGGTTTATACTTCCTGTGTTTACTCTTTCGAAATATTTTTGTTTTGATGAATTAACTTCCATAACACTGACTTTCTCTATACATTCTTTAAAATCCTTAAATTTCTACAAAAGATTACAAACAAAATACGTATAAAACTCAGACAAAAAAACATTATAATGTTTCAATGTTGCATTAACGCAATATTTACAGAACGTTTATGAAATTCTGATACATATATACAGATTAAAACAATAGATGAAATTGCTATTAAAATTCTCAGAAAGTATCTAAAACAACTCTATATACATTCGTACAACGTAAACACAGAAACCTACAAATAAACTGAAGTATTTAGTCATTACATATATACCTTATCTATACATTAATTGCTTTTTAATTATTTCAGTACAAATTAAATTATAATAATGATCAATTTTCTCAATAAAATTCTCACCTGGTGTAAATGCTGAGAGACGGGAGCGGTGGGTAACTCTTGGAGCAGAAACGAAGAAGTTGCCGGAAGTAAAGTCGCAGGTACAGTTTGTGTTTCCTGAGTTCTTCGCGAGGGTGGAGCCGACCTTTCGGCTCTATCTCTCACTCTTTCCAGGTAGGCAACAACATCCTCGAGTTTCAGTTCAGTTTGTAGGTAGTCTTTTCGAGGAGAGTGATGTCTATTCCTTGAGTCGTCCCCAATGATCCTGGAGGAATGCAATTCTACGAAGTGCTCTGCTACCTCTCGTGGCCCCCCTCCCATGCAATCACCTGCAATGAGGAGTGGAAAATTTTCATGAATTCTACAGTATTCCTAAAAATAAAAAAAATTTCCTTCAATGCTGCCGAAAATTCCCATTCAAACCTAAACCTTCTTCCCCAGAGAAAACACTTCCCCTAGAAAACACTAGGGAAATAAAAATTTATTGTTACTGGGAAACACAATTTTTTAAGGGCATGTGACACTTACCATTTTAGCAATTCAGTTTCTCAAACCAGTCCCCAATGTTTCAGCGAAAAATACCCATTATTTGCGGCAAAAAAGTTTGAGAAACTGAATTACTAAAATGGTAAGTATCGAAGGAATTTTATTACTTAAGTTAATCTAACAATAAATCTTAAAATTTTTTACTGTCTAGAATTATTTAAGATTAGTTTAGTCTATAGAATACAGTTTTAATAAAAGGTTTTTAATTTTTGTTTAAAATAAATAATAAAATTGAAGGAGTAAAATAAATATAAGATACTAACTGAAACTAGTCACTAATTAAATATTAAGCCTCTGCTGTAGTAAAAAGTGCGTAAATACGGAATTTACTTTTCAAAGTAAACTCTAAGTCTGTACTTTATGAGGGGTCGGGTTTGCCGCAAGGAGGCCTTGAAAATTACAACTCAACCCGTCATTCTATATATTATAGTGATCAGTCTACCTTCCTTCTCTCCAATTTTCAAAATAAATACAGTTGTCTAATTTACTTGAATTTCTTGTGCTTTTTTCAAAATCAATATCATTAATTAATAATTCATTCAGTATAACCAAGTAATAATTATATAAAAGATTGAGGTGGAAATAATAATACCCAGATGAAAATTTTCCATAGATTCCTGGCAAACCCCCCCCCCCTATAAACCGTTCAGGAGCGTATAGGCACCAGCTTTTTTAAATTAATGAATTTATAATTTAAAAATTAAAGAAAAAGTAGACCCTTTTCGATTTGAGGATCTTAAAATAAAGGAGTTTTCTGTCAGGCGCAGATCCAAAGGTGGGGGGGGGGGTATTCTTGGACTTATGTAACAGTCATTAAGAAATATCATAATTAGATATTTCTTCGCTCTGTAGCGGTTCTTTCTTTTTAAATAACATTATGGATTATTTTCACGCAAATTAAAAAAATTTGCGTAAAATTAAACGAATAAATTTGACGTAAATGTTACATATATGATACATACATGTTATATAAATGTTATATACACTACCGATCAGAGTTACGAGTTCACCTGTTTTTTCGATGATCGTTTAAGTTCTCTTAAATTTAATTACATCAAAAATTGCATTTTTTCTTTTAAGAAAAAAAAAAAAACGTCAAATCTCAATGTTTTATAAAAATATCAATAACTTTCGAAATAATGAACATTTTTTTAATTTCTTGGGCTCATTTTAAAGGTAAATTTTTATAGAATCTAATAGACTTCATGAATTATTATTTCTTATATTCTATAAAAATATTTTTCTCAGCAGGAAAAATATTCAAATACGTCCAACTTTTTCGCGCCAACGGGTAATAATTATAAAATTATACCAATAAGTTTGTCAGATTCTATAGAAATTTGCTTTTAAAATGAGCCCAATAAATTAAAAAAATGTTCATTATTTCGAATGTAATTGATATGTTTTTATGACGTTTTTTTTTGCAGTATCTTCTTAAAAAATTGACAAAATGATTTCGCCTTGGGCTCACTTTAAACAGGATTTTGATAGCTTTTAACGTACCTAAAAAATCTAATCTTTGATGTAATTAAACTTAAGAGAACTTAAACAATCATCAAAAAACAGGTGAATTTACAATCCTGACCGGTAGTGTACATGTCATAAATTTTATATACACGTAACATAAATGTTGCATACAAGAGACATAATATTATATACATGTTACACAAATGTTGCGTAACTGTTATATACACATTACATAAATTTCACAAAGATGTTATATAAATGCTACATAAATGTTACTAAACAGTTACTAAATGTTAATAAGTGTCAATAAAATGATGCAAATGTAAAAAAGTGTTACTAACACTAGATTGCCTAAGGAAGTCATTTTGACTGCTTTTCAATTTCAATTAGAAAAACAATTATGTTCCTAAGTG
>JAUESH010000037.1:604189-615682 GCA_032275165.1 Synergus magnus
TTTTTTTTTACAACATTTTTCACTCTGTGAATACGTAAGCAGTCAAAATGACTTCCTTAGGCAATCTAGTGCTAAGTATCAATAAAATCTACTAAATCCTTAAAAAAAAAAATGCTAATTCCAAATTTTCTGAACTTACCACACTCGTAGCATCGCCAGGTACTTTTTGCGGAATGATAGGCAGCAATTCTACTTCCATCAGTGCCCTTAAGTGGTTCCTCCTCGCATGTCCAATCATCATTCGGATCAGGTCCATTATCGGTCTCATCTTCCGTCTTATAAGATACCGAAGTCTCGAATTCGTTTTGCACACTTGAGGCTGTGAAATTGATCAATAGGTATCGCATTTGATGAGTCGATTGTGCATTATCGATGACATACCAAGTGACTTGACTAGCTGGTGCTCGATACCCCAATTAGTCTAGGCTCTTGGTAGTCGGTACACATTAGGAAGATACAGGTACTCAGTATCCAATGTGTACCATGTTCTATGTTAGTATTAAGGCATCGATAACATTAATCACTGCAATCAGAGTTGAGGAGCCGACACACACTATAATGTTAGGAATATCGAGTTTCTGAAGCTCGGATCAGGAATCAATATGTTAATTTTGACAAGGCCAGGTTGTGCTGCCATTGCACGATTTGAATTTAATTAATTAATTCAATTGCTGCTAAATCATTCAGATTGTTTACCTTTCATTGTTTAAAGCCAATTATTTAAGGGGTGTTGGGTTCAAGGTCAACCTTAAAATCCAATCTCCTGATTTTACTCAACGAATATTAGAATTAGATATATTTTCGCTCTGTAGACCTACTTTATTTTGAACTAGATGTATCGTTACAGATTGAAAGAATGGTTAATTTTGATCGTTTTTGTTTAAAACGAAGAATTCTATTTAAAAAATAAATTTCTTTACAGAGTGGAAAAATATCTGTTTATAACAGATGTTGAGTAAAGTGGCAATTTTAATAATTCCCGGATTTCCTTAAATATTGAAACTCATAGTAATCTCAAGATTTAAATTATTTTCATCGTGATTGAACAACATATAAATGTGAAAAAAAAAATTATTTTTATTTTATTTATTTATTTTTTTAACTTACTTCTGTGATCAGGATCCTCGCCGTAGAGTTTCCTAGTAATTTCTTTGAACATGTCCTCATAGCAGTCGAGTCTGCCGATCCCAGGGCCGCTTCCTTCCATCTCGAAAGAATTTCAGTGGAGAACCACTGTTTTTGAAGAGACCCTCAGGATCCACCTTTTCCACCTCCTCCTCCCCCTAAGCCTCCTCCACGGTCCAGGCCAATGTTCCCTCGGTTACCTGATGCACAGTTAAATTATTGGGTAAGTTTTCCAAGCATCTGGAACCTTTACTCGCTATTGTCTACTAAATGTAATCTAGATTCTAGGATCTGGGATTAAGTCTCCAGAAGAAAATTTTTTCTCAGTATTTAGAATCGAGCCCCTTAACATTTTCCATACACATCAAAAGAAAATCAAGACGAACTTGTCTCTAATTTTTCTAGTTTAAAATTGGGCCAGTAGCTTTTTTTAAAAATTATCAATTTCTGTTTTTATATAAAAAAAAAATAATTTCTTATGCAAAGTTTGTGTAAAAGAAAAAAATTACGGTTTAGAGAATATTCTCAATTATAATAAATTATAATATTAAAGAAATAAAATGCTTATGAAATTGATCTAAAGTTTCACTTTTTATTATGTAGGGATCAAAAAGAATTTTTTTACTCCTAGGGACTATAAGGTGCTTTTTACTCCCTAGGACCTAAAAAGTACTTTTTACTCCCTAGGAACTAAAAAGTGACGTTATTTGTAAATAATTGTAAGAGCCGAATTTCACTTTTTACATTCTCATCAGAGAAGGTATTAGATTTTTTCTGACAAGCTTTTACCCCTCCCCAAAAGTAGATACGTACAGTGTTGCCAACCTTGGCGATTTAAATTTAGTGTTGTCGATTTCTTGGGGATTCAGCGATTTTTAAATAAACGCGCCAATAATACCCAGCAAAGCAAAGTTTTTATCATCTTTAAAAATTAAACATGGCGCAGTCTACAACATTGTATAAAAATATAATTTTTTTTAAATTTTAATATTGATTTTTATTGATCAAAACCATTTTCAATTTAGTGCTAAAATAATTTACATCGTACTTAGTCGGTGAAATCAAAATCTACCTGGCGATTAGTGGCGATATTTAATTTTTTGAGATTGGCGATTTCTGGCGACTTCCCAATCCTAAAGCTGGCGACTAAAGCCTCTAGTTTCTTTGCAACCCTGGATACGTAATACTTAAACGGCCCCTTATTATCTGGGGATTAAAAAGTACTTTTTACTCCCTAGGGAAATTAAATAACGAATTATTTTCATTTTATTTTTATTTTTTTAATCTGAAAATTCACATCTTGAGAACGGGGCGCATGAAAATGCCCCAAATTTTGTTTTTCATAAAATTTATTTGACCTAAACTCATTTCATCTAATAATAATGTGCTATCATTTTTATTATTCATAATTTTCCTTCTTCAAAATTTTTAATTTTCCGAATTATTATTTTCCATAATTTTTATTTTTCCGAATTATTATTTAGCATAATTTTCATTTTTCCGAATTATTGTTTTCCATAATTTTCATTTTTCATAATTTTTAATTAAAAATTATGAATCTGCATGCATGGAAAATAATAATTCGGACAATTAAAAATTATGACAAATGAAAATTATGAATAATAAAAATGATGTTAAATAATAATTCGAAAAAATAAAAATTATCGAAAATAATAATTCGGAAAATTAAAAATTATGAAAAAAATGAAAATTATAAATAATAAAAATTATAGCACATTATTATTAGATGAAATGAGTTTAAGTAAAATAAATTTTATGAAAAACAAAATTTGTGGCATTTTCATGCGCTCCTTGAGAACGTTTCATGTCTCCCTTGAAAAATCGTCAAAATTTGGATTTTGAATTTTGATTTTTGAATTTGGATCATCGCTTTTGCTCTAGAAATCGGAATCTAGAAGAATCGCTAATTCGAGGCTTGTTTTCGTCCCTTTTTGAAAATTTCAAAGGCTCGTGAAGACAATGGATCATTATTGACTGGACCAAAATTAAAATCCCAGGACCCAGGAGCAAATGAGTGGCTTTCACGTACGCAACACATGATGAGGTACATATGAACGACTGGCGATGGCGGGAAACGCATCGACTTCAAAGTGACGCGAATGTTCTCTACGAATACTAATTTCGGCACAAAGGCGCACACCCGATAGTGCCTCGGCTTCGGTAAACCGCAGTTAGACCAAAGTCCCGGAGGCGTGTTTCAAAGCTGGAAAGTACGAGCGCCAACCAAATGGGAATTGAATCGCAGTCGGGAAACTTGGCGAGGCAAGGCGGTAACGACTTTGCGAATACTGTAGGGTTATGGGGGTAAAATAGGTTGATAGAGGGTGGGAGGGGGGGAGGGGGGGGAGGTGAACGTGGAGGTACAATGCGATTAAAGCCGGGTTATGGAACGGGACAATCCGAATTAGTATAAACTCCTAGGACGCGGCAGTTGTGTCTCGTAAACAGAGAGAAAGTCTTTAATTAATACCACCAAAGCCAAGAATGAGAATCAAAATTGAAATTTATAACGATATTACCAATTACCAATTTCATGGAACAATTCTCCGTCTAAAATTAAATATAGGACGAATTAGCGAAAGGAAAAAATGAGCGGGGAGTAATTTGAATAGATAGAGGATAATTTATTCCTATTTTCATTTCCAGGATTCTAAGAAAGCGTATAATAGGTTCAAATAGGTAGTTAAAAATACGATTAAAGAATTGACTTGATGATTTACTATAGGTAGTATAAAAAAATTTTTAACAGCCATTTTATTTGATCTTTTAAAAGCACCAAAGTCTTTTGACTTTTTTTCTTATCTCACGTTGTTTGGCTCAAAAATTAAATTTAAAATATACGAAAAGCATTTTCCGTACTTAGAAAACAAACTGTGCCTCCTACCAAAAAGTATTTAAAGGGAAATCTAAAGGTCTTCGTAAAAGCAACAATTTTGATATTTTAACTTTTTTTTGTATCGCGTTATTTGGCTCAAAGTTTGAATTTTCTATTTTTCAAGAAAATTCAAAAAGTTGATATGACAGTTTTTCAGGGCATTCAAAAAGCAACGTTTTCCCCCTCTTGACTTTTTTTCATATCGTGCGTTCTTTGGTTTAAAATTTTCATTTTCGTTGGTTTTTTGAATTTTGTAAATGCTATAAGTCTGATATTTTTTTTTTTTATCGAAAAAAGTGACTAACAAACTTGACCTTCATTTTAGGACACTAAAAAAGTATACCAAAGGCAAATTTTAAAATAAATGTTTTTCGAATTAAGGCCATGTATAACTTATCCGAGCCCTATCTTACCGACATTTTTTTCTCTGCAACTTTACTTCTAAATTTATTGAGATATGAAATTAAAAATTTCTAAAATTAAATAAAATATGCTAAGGTACGTTTAATTTGGCCCTAAATTTCTATTAAAATAAAAAAAAATGTTTAATAATTTTTGTTTTATAAATGTAAATATTTAGGACCAGATAAACGTACCTTAATGTTTTAACTTTAATTATAGAAATTTTTAATTTGATATCTCAATAAATTTAGAAGTAACGTTGCAGAGAATAAATTGTCGGTAAGGTAGGGATCGGATAAGTAATACATGGCCTTAAAAGGGTCACAAAGCGTGGAAATTTGACAAAAATGGGGGGGGGGGGTAAATTTTACACAAATCTAATACCTTCTCTGATGAGAATGTGAAAGCAAAAATAGAAAAAATAGAGGATAATAATAAGACTGTTTGGAAAGATTTACTTTTTTGGGTAAATTTCTAAAAAGTTCACATAAGAATATTGACTTGATGCTTGTCCTAAGGGTTCCTTTTACATCCCAAGAAAATGCAAAAAAAAAAAAAAAAGGATTTCCACCGCAGGTTAATAAAAATTAAGTTATTAAATGTTTTGTGTTTTTAAAAAAATTTATTTTTGTTAAAAATCCCGAAAAATATGGACCCCAGAGAAAAATATTCTAGACAAAAATCGCTTACATTTTTTTTATAACTAATAATATTCAAGAAAAATGAATTAAAAAAATGTTTCGCTTCTCTTTTTTCTAAATATTCATTTGGACCAAAAATCTACAGAAAAAAAAAATGTATTTCGATGAGATATACAACTACTGAACATTTTTCCCTTAAATCGCTATTTTTCGAGATTTGCAAAAAAAAAAACGATTAAAAAAAAAACAAATATTTTTAGAACATATCTAAACGGACTGAAGGGAATCCTTAGGGTAAGTATCACGTAAATCGCAGCAAACCCTAAAATAACCCAAAAAGTGTTTAGTTGAAAGATTTACTTAGATTCAAGTGACCACCTCAATGATTAATTAAATATCTCAATAATATTTCAATTTCAATCTTCCTTTATTGTCTACACCCTATAGCTATAAAAGCCGCCCATCCGGTTAGACACACGTCATCCCCAAAATGTAAAACCCACCGAACTGAAATTATCGGGAACCATCGAATTACCCCCGAATCCCCCTCCATCCTCGAGAATGCAAATTCAAGTGGTCCGGAAGTAAATCGCCTGCAATTGGCGACTCATGAATGCACCTTTGCATGTAACAACCACAATTACCTACTTCGTATGGGAATGATAGTCGTCTTGCGTCCAGCCTACAAGTGGAGCTGAAAATTGATTTCAATTGGCACGGAACGAGTGAATCCTCTACTACAGTCTAAAGACTCTAAAGCATGCTAAAGTCTACCCTCCATCCATAGACAGACACAACGACGACAACGACAACCCCATTTCTCCTGCGCACTATCTACATATTTTCAAGCCACTCGCGTGATCCAAAAGGTGGATGAGGCACCTCGTATTGATCGAGGGGTTGCTCCCCCTTTCACCGGCTGACGCTGCATCGCCCTCTGTGCGTGCAATCCATCCTAGAAAGGGGGGGGAGGACCCCTCCGCAACCCTTCCTGCAGGGGAAGTCCAGACTGGAGGGGGAAAACCGAAAAGGAAGGGGAAACGCGGAGGGGAACCACCTAGACTGGAAGGGGAACCATCTAGAAAGGAAGGGGAACCCTCAGATAAATCAATATTCCCCTCCCCATCTGTCAAGGGTACGCGACTCCTTTTCTATTCTTGCCAAATTCAACGATTCCCCTTCAGTTTCAGTTAGCCCACAATTCCAGTCAATTCCAGCTTCTAGAGATTACACCGCGGGTCAATCGGATGAGAGCCACTGAAATTCAAATTCGAGCTACAGCTGCAAGGTTGGGAGCCCGATGGGTAGATTTACACCCGACGCGGTGCTATGAAGTCTCCAGCAAGTCAGCCAAGAACTGGCGGCTCTTCGTAGCTCGGTGTAAACTCTGCCCTTCCCTACGCATCATAGTTAGAGCACAAAGCGGCCTTCTCGAGAGACTCATCCGCTCTTTTTCTTGTCCTCACTCTCTCCCTCTCTCTCTTTTTCTCCTTGGTGTTTTTTTTTTACTTCGGAGAGAAGGAGACCAGAAGAGAGATCAGAGATGACACCAGTCGTGACGGAACTGAAGACTCATGTAGGCGGAGGATCAGTTTAGAGTCGAGCAATCAGTGATAGATTCAGACGATTTGTTTGATTTGGCGGTCACTGATCATTCACACATGTTGTTGATCATGTGTACATCTTACTGACCACCCACACATCTTACTGACCATCCACACATCTTACTGATCATCCACACATCTTACTGATCACCCACACATCTTACTGATCACCCACACATCCTACTGATTGTCTACACGTTTAGCCAATCATTCGAGAATCCAACCACTCGACTGGGTGTGTGAGTGAGTGGCACACAGGCACTCGCCCCAGTGGAAGTCCACCCCACACACACACCAACGCCCTTTAGCAGCCTGCACTGAAGCGAACACACCTCCATCTACACAAACACACTTCCAACCTCCACTGTCATCCTCCACCCCATACATAGAGCCACACAAATTCAGCCTTCAACCCACGCTGCCACAGACTTTGGCACTGGCACAGAGCGTCTACACTTCCTCCGGCTAGGTGCACTCTAGCCAGGTTACGCGAAACTGATCACGAAAACACTTTCTAAGACACTTGGGAAGGCTGGAAAAGCTGCACCCGGAGGAAGAGACCCGGGACTGGAAAAATTGCCCCCGCGGCTAGAGAAGCTGGAGGACAGGTTTTCACGAGGAGGAAGAGACGTGTTACGCGGAAGAGAAAATAGTTTCACCCGGAGCAGAACGTATCGGAAGAGGAAAACATACCCGGAGGAGAAAAACATACCGGGAGGAGAAAAACATATCCGGAGGAAAAAAAACGTACCCGGAGGAGCGGTAGATGTCTCAGGAGACGGAAGGATCGAAGCACAGGGAGTGGTAGAGGGTGAAGAGTACTCACTTGGCTGACGGGGTTGTGTTCCTGGTGGATGAAAATCGTGCTCGAGGAAACGTTATGCTGGTTCGGTTGCAGGTTGTTTCCTCGACGGCAGCCGGGTGGCGAGTGGGTGGGCAGGCGGGGTGGCAGGCGGTCGGTTGGGTGGATGGGTGAGTGGGTGGGTGAGTTCGTTCCTCGTGTAGGAGGAGTGGGGTGAGGAGACCCAATACCACCCCCTCGCCCATTCAATCCTGCAGTATTAGGGAGAGTTGCCGAGCCTGCCGGCTGCCTCTCCCTCCTCAAACTTGTGTACCTGCACCATGGTGTGTGTTTGTGTGGATGTCTGTATAAATAGGCGTATGTGTGTGACTGTGGGTGTGTGGGTCTGGAACAAGCTGTGTGAAACCCTCTGTCGCTCAGAGCCCCTGAATCCCTTACTCCCCTTTTCCGTCCCCTTACCCACACACACAGAGATACATTTGTGTGCTCAGTGACTCACACTGATATTTTGTCCCACACAAAGAGGATGAGTTACGTCTGCACGTGTTTCTCGGCTCCCTCTGTTCTCCCTTCCTAGCTCCCCTCTTCAGAGGAGGGTGAAAAGACATGTCGAAGGAAGAATATCAACTCGTGAGACTGACGAGTTGGAATTTGAGGACTATTTTCGAAATCTAATGATTTAGATTTTTTTTTTTTTTTTTTTTTTTTTTTTTTTGAGAAATTGTATATTCGTTTAGGGGTTGGGAATTTTTTTGAATCTCTGTTTTTTCTTGGACTATGAATGGGATCTTAGTTTGTTGAGATCTGATAATTTGTAGAACTGGGGACTTTTAATTATATTGATTTGACGTATGCTGTAATTTACTGCGGAAATTGTTGAATTGTAAAATAAATTAATTTTTTTGTTTTATCTTGAAATATCTTGTCGTACTGTGTGGAGAAGGAAAGGAATTTTGAAGTGAGGTTGAGTTTTGTAAGTTCAGATGGAGCAAGTCGTCTCCCCCTGGAGCAAGCGAGTTTTGCAGATTTCTATTTTACCGACTTTGGAAATATTTTCGATTTAGATTTACTATTTCGACAATTGCAGATGTGTATTTTTTTTATTTTAGATTTCTTTTATTTACTGTTCTTTTACGATTTTTGGAACCCATGTGTTTATATATTTTTATTGGATATTTTGAGCTTTAGATACTTCTTTGTTTTCATATTAAAAATAATAAATAATAAATAATAAATAATAAATAATAAAGCAAAGGCTTTATGAAAAGGTTTTTTTTTACAAAAAAAAGTACTGTATTTATTAGATTCTGAATTATTTCGAATTCACCTTCAGTCCTTTTCAATTTTTTTTTATTGAATGAAATTTTTTTTGAATCCCTTCCAATTCTTTTAATTTCTTCACGAATTATTTTCAATTCGATTGAATTATTTCAATTTGTTTTTAATTATGTTGAATACTCTTCCAATTTTTGGAATTCTTTTGAAATTTTGAAAATTCTGTTGAATGCTTTTCAATTGTTTTTAGCTCTGTTAAATGATATATATTTAATTGTTTTTGGTGCTCTTGGATTCTTAATTTTGTTAAAATGATGAATTATTTTCAATTTTTTTATCGTCTTGAATTCTTTTGAATTCTTTTAAATCCACCTCGAATTCTTTTGAATTAACCTTTAATTATTTAAAACTCTATTGAATTAACTGGATTTGCTTTTATAATCCTGTTCAAATCTTTTGAATTCCCCTAGCGAAAGCTTCGGATTGAAATTCATTTTGAACCAATCCGAAATTTTCCGAATCCATTCAAAATTAATCTGAACTTGTAATCCGAATGAATCCGAATAAATCCGGTCAATCCGAATGAATCCGGTCAATCAAAACTTTCAATCCGAATGAATTCATACTATCCGAATCAATCCGAATGATTCCGAAAAATTCGGATTCATTCGGATTGACCGGATTTGTTCGGATTGAAAGTTCGGATTAATTATGATTAATTCGGATTGATCGGATTCATTCGGATTACAAGTTCAGATTGATTTTGAATGGACCTCGGATTAATTCGGATTGAAAACTTCCTTTGGATTAGATCGGAATGAAACTGTTTGGTTCGGATACAAATTCCGGAATGATTCGTAAAATTTCGGATTGCTTCAGAATGAATTTCAATCCGAAGCTTTCACTAGGGTCATGAACACTTTTTTTAAAATTCTTTTTTAAATTATTTTAAATATCTTTAAATTATTTTTAAACCTTTTGAATTTTCTTAAATTCTTTTCAATTGATTCGATTTCATAGCGAATTCCTTTGATTTGACCTTGAATTCCGTCAAATTACCGAGAATTTAAGAACTCTATGAAGTGTTCAAAATTGTCCAAGAGGAGACATCTGGTGCTACAATTCTCGACCTTCATCGGAAAAACTGCTTTACTCACCCACTTTGCCCCAATTCGATATCGATTTGACGAAGAAATATAACGAATACAAAGAGATTGTTACAAAAACTCTAAAAAGTATCTTTGGAGAGTGGAATATCTATTACGAACCGCATTAGGTCTACTTAGTCTATTTTTGATTTCGAAAGAATTCTTGAACATTCTTCGTATATAGTTTTTATTATTATAATTGAAGATAAAGTATAGTATTACTTAAAAAAATTGAAAAACAGATAAAAATTGGTTTTCTATATTTAGTTTTAGATTCAATACTGCTGTAAGCGTTTATTTAAATTATGTTACAGAATTAATTAATAATAGTTTGATTTTTATATTTTTTATTTATAGCTGAAAAGAGGGTAACTTAATTAATTACTTTTATCTTCTACATTCTTCTTTTACAGCTACATCAGCTTTAATTTATCGAACAATCGTTTTGCTTTCAAAGAAAAATTATTCAGGGATCAAGATAAGACTGCGGTGAATTCGCGACACGCAATTTGAGCAATTTGACGGTAAAGAACGCCAATAACGATTTGACGATAATGAAGCACGTGTGAAGAGAATTTTTTATAAATTTTAGATGTTCTTTGCAACTAAACTAAAAGAACTTAAAAATATTTCAATCGATTTTAGCGAATTTTAAGAAATTTCGAAAGATTTTTAATGATTTTAAAGAAGTCGAAAGGATTTTAAAAAAATTCAGAAAAGTTTAAGGATTTTCAAGAAATTTTACAGGATTTCTAAGAATTCAAGCGATTTTAAGGAATTACTAGTGATTTGACGGAATTTAAAATTTCTTTTTAAATAATTTCAGGGTGTCTAGTGATTAGGCAATTTGAAATTCCCGGGTTTTTCCCGGTTTCTCTCGCTTTTTTCCCGGTCAAATTTTTTGTTCTCCGCCCAATTTATTTATTCAACGTATACATAGAAATAGAAATTTTAACATAATATAAAAAGTAGAGAAAAAAAGTAGAAAAAGTAGAAATAGTACAAAAACGTAGTAGTAGAAAAAGTAGAAAAAAGGCGATTTTTCGATAAAATACGAAAAATTCCCGGTCATAAATGAAAATCCCGGGGTTTTCCCCGGTCCAATAAAATTCCCGGGTTTTTCCCGGTTTCCCGATCCGCTAGACACCCTAAATTTGAAAATAATTCAAAAGATTTCAAGAGATTTAACAAAAATTGCAAATGTCAAATAAAAATATTTAGATAGATTATTCGGAAAAGTTTTTTCAAACCTTAAATCCACTTTCCGCATCAAAAATAAAATCAAGAACTATTCCCAGGTTTTCCCGGATTTTTTTTAATTCCCAGAAAATTCCCGCATAGTAGACACCCTGCAAATTGCAATATTTATCAAGTAAAATCAAAAGATCGAATTTTGAGTTTAGAACTCAGATCCAACACCTTTAGGCAAAAATTTGATTACTGACTTGAGATTCCAAGTTCGACCTTAAATATTTTTCAATTCTTCATTAAAATAGTACCTTCTTCGTCTGCTATGTATAATACAGTGTTGGGTAAGTTACTCTATTAAAAGTATCTAGATACAGTTACAGTTCCTTTTTCAAAAAAGTATCTAGTTACA
>JAUESH010000037.1:625112-635263 GCA_032275165.1 Synergus magnus
GAAAAGATCTCTAAAAATGTTTGAAAAATATTTTAAAAATACAGAATAATTAAAAAATGTTTTTAATTATTATTTAAATAATTTATTTATTTACGAAAATATTTTTTTTTCGGGGATTTTCTATTGTCGGGAATTTTCTAGTGTCTTGAATTTTATATTGTGGACAATTTTCGGTCGGGAATTTTCCAGTGTCGGGAATTTTCCATTGTCGGGAATTTTATAATGTCGGGATTTTTAATTTTCGGTAATTATTTATTCGGGAATTTTACAGTGTCGGTAATTTTCATTTTCGGGAATTTTCAGTCGTCTCTAATGAATTAATTTTTTTTTTAATTTAAATTTTAATTCATTAATTAAGTTTTTAAATTTCTGAATCTATGTTTTGGTTTCAATTTCAGACTGACGAAAGCAGTTCAGTGTTAATTTCTAAATAGATTACCTCACTTATTTTTATTTTTCAGTTTATTTGCAATAATTTGCAAATGTCCTGAGCAGCATTCTTACTTATTATTCTCGATTACTACTATTTCCTGGTTCATTATTTAAATTTAAAATGCGCTCTAGTTCAAAATGAATAGCCGAGAGTGTACGTGACGTAAGAGGTCAAAAGTACGACACGTCACTTCAGCATTTTTTGAATTTTAAATAGAAAGAGAATTTTCGTAAACTTCATGGTCAACGACCACTGACGTCCATTTCTGATTCTCATCGCTTACGTATTTTTCAACTATTGCTACACATTCGAAATTACTTTAGACTTAAAAAAAGAGAGAAAAGTAGAAACTTTACTTCATTCGTTACAAATATTTTTTAATTGTTCTTTTCAATGTGAAATTTTAAATTCAGAACGTAGATTCGATTAATTTATGCTCGTAATATTACCTGATTGTGAGATGTCTTATTGAAAGTAATTTGCCGACGAGGGTATTAATAAGTTTTGTTTATCTTTGAAGCGAGGTAAAAATTTTGCCTGCGTTCATCGAATTTTCATTAAACCACATAAATACGGCAACTATAAATAGCTATGGAGGAGAGAGCTAATCGATAGTTTGGTGAACTGAACACATTATTATGCCCACGAACTTTTTTTTTATTTAAAACTCAATAAAATCATGTGTATATTTTTTATAATTTTCAACCTCTCAATTTTTCAAAATTTTCTAAAAATCAAATAATATTCGGCCTAATTGTAGTTTAAAGTGTACCAAAAAAGTTTTTTTTTTCTTTAACATATCTCCCTTGTAAGTGGTTCATTTTGACGTAAAAAAATTTTTTGGTAGAAATAAAAAAAATAATTTTGTTCACTATACTATTCGTATTTCAATAAATAACGGTTTGTGGGAAAAAGGCTTTTTTTCTTCAAAATATCTCACCCGTAAGGGGTTCATTTTGACGTCAAAAAAACCTGATTTTTGGTAGAATTAAAAAAATGATTTTGTTCACTATAGTTTTCGTATTTCAATAAATAACTATTTGTGAGAAAAAAGCTTCATAGAAACATTGTAGCCATTAAGAAAATACATATTTTATGCTCTATACATTTTTTTCTGAAGCAATTATGTTTCGAAAAAAATGAGATAAGGTGGCATAAAAGGGTTCTGAAAAGAAGAGGGGTGTGTGATTAGAAGAGGGGCTTGCAAAAGGGGGTGGGGTGTGACGCAAATAAGGAGTGTGACCTAAAGAGGGGCCTTAATGGGGGAAGGGGCGTGACTACTATTTTATGTGATACTTTCATCTGTAAAACCAACAGGGATTGAAAGGGGGAGGGGTGTTACTAAAAAGGGTTTGTAGATGGGGGTGGGGTGTGACGCAAATAAGGAGTGTGTTCCAAACAGGGGCTTTAAAGGGGGAAGGGGTGTGACTACTACCTTATGTGATGCTATCACATATAAAACCAACAGGGATTGAAAGGGGGAGGGGTGTGACTAAAAGAAGGGCTTGGAGAAGGGGGTGGGGTGTGACTCAAATAAGGAGTGTGGCCCAAACAGGGGCTTTAAAGGGGGAAGGGGTGTGACTACTACTTTATGCGATACTATCACATATAAAACCAACAGGGATTGAAAGGGGAGGGGTGTGACTAAAAGAAGGGCTTGGAGAAGGGTTGGGGTGTGACTCAAATAAGGAGTATGACCAAAACAGGGGCCTTAAGGGGGAAGGGGTGTGACTACTACTTTATGTGATACTATCGCATATAAAACCAACAGGGATTGAAAGGGGGAGGGGTGTGACTAAAATAAGGGCTTGGAGAAGGGGTTGGAGTGTGACGCTACTAAATATCGTGACCTAAAAAGGGCTCTGAAATGGGGAAGGGGTATGACCATACTATTACGTATGGAATTAACAGGGGGCTGAAAAGGAGGAAGGGGTATGACTACTATTATGTATAATTTAAAAAGGTGATTAAAAGGGGAAGGGGTGTGACCCTACTGAAATGAACATGGACTGTAAATGGGTAGGGGTGTGATTAGAATACAAGTTTGAAAAAGGGGTGGATTGTGACTTCACTAACGAGTGTGACCCAAATAGGGGCCTGAAAATGGGAAAGGGGTATGATCCTACTGTTATGTGTGAAATAAATAGTGACTGGAAAGATAGAGATTTGTGACAAGAAGATGGAATTACAGAAGGGGGCGGGGTGTGACCCAATCAAGGGCCTGGATATGGGACAGGGGTATGACCTGTTTCCATTCCATACATGGGGAAATCTGTGACTCTACTAATGAGTGTGACCCAAATAGGGCCCTGAAAACTGTGAAGGGGTGTGACTACTATCATGTATAATTTAAAAAGGTGACTAATATGGGAAGGATTATGACCCTAATGAAATTGACAGGGAGTGGGAACGGGTAGGGGTGTGATTAGGATAGAAAATAGAGAAGGGGTTTGGTCCTACTGTTATGTATGAAATAAATAGTGACTGGAAAGAGGGAGACGTGTGACTAGAAGATGGGGTTACAAAAAAGGGGTGAGGGGTGTGACCCAATCGAGGACCTGGAAATGAGATAGGGGTGTGACCCATTTCCATTCTATAAGTGTGGGGAAATTTGTGACCCTAATAACGAGTGTGACCAAAATAGGGCCCTGAAAAAAGTTAAGGGGTGTGACTCTATCAGCATGTATGACACAAAGAGAGTCCTAAACGCTAAAGAGGTTTAATTAATATTTCTTACATTATCTAGTTTTTCTGGAAAAGTAATGGGTTTAGAGGAAAAATATATAGAACACAAAATATGTATTTTTTCAAGGCCTACAAACATTGATGGAAACTTTTTTGGAGGTATGTGTTTTTCGGAATTTTTTTTCGTAATTTGTCCGAAATTTGAATAAATTTCTATGAAATTCATTAAAATTTAAAAAATTTTTTACTGTTGTGTACGCTACTGCGCATGTAGATGGTGTATGAGGTTCTTGGCAGATTGTCAAGAATCAAATACTTTATTGTGAAGAAGCAATCAAGCTGCGTTGAATCACCGGGCAATGCGAGTCAGGCTTTTGTTTCAGAAATTTAAAAAACAAACGAGGTGGATTTGCTGCGCCAGCAGAGAAAAACGCATGGCAGAACAATCGCGAGCCGATTTCTTCGAGCGAATTTAGATAGGTTATTTCACTGAATGCAGTTGGTGCCAATAATAATCAACGCGTTCAAAGCTAAAGCAAAAATTATTCTTTGAAAAAGTTAATCCAACAGTGCAGATCGAATTTTGAGGGATCCGTTTGGCAAAGGCGTTTTTATAGCACATATGCCTTTATTTTTGGTATTTCAATATTGAGGGTATAATCCGCACGCGAGTTATTGAGATTTCATGTAAATATAGATATATGTACTGCGGGCAAAGTTGTTTAACAGATTTCTAAATCTCCCCAAATCTCCTGACCTCTTAATAGCGTCCAATCACGAATGCCATAAAATTGATTATTTATTCATTGAGAATTATTATAACTGAACAATAGATAATCAATATCTTCGCACAATTTTTATAAAAATATTATTATTTCTTTGTTTTTTGTGAAAAAATGATTTACAACTGCTTCACTGCTATTCATTTTTTTTTTAATGAGAAAGGAAGTTTTACTTTCTCATTAAATTTATGCACCAGAGAAACTTCAAGTATACATTTTTATTCTGATTTTTCTTTGTTGAGCTGAGCTTTACGAGAAAATAATTTATATATTCTCGGAAAATCTATTTTAAAACATCTCAGGTAAAAAATAGTTTAAGAAAATATGTCGACAAGAAGTATTAAGGGTTTAAATTTAAGAAGATAAAAAAATTAAAAATTTAAAGTCAAGCTCAAATGAAATCGGTTCAAGAGAGAAAAAAACAGCTCTCAGCGTCTGAGAACCACTGGTATTGTTTACACTTTATTTCCTAGTTTGCTCTCTTCCGTTGTACGTTCATTTCACTAAAATATAAACAACTCGCATGAGTGAAGAAATACGAAAGGGTAAGAACTCGTTCGATGTATTAAAATTTAAATACCAACAGTGGTTCTCAATCAGCTAAAAAGAATCTGTAATTTAAAAGCGACTGAATAGTTCTCAATTACCTCCGTAATAGTCTCTCGACAAAATTTATAAACTTTAACACCTAATTTCAAACAAAAGACACTTCGAAATTTGAAAAAAAAAATTTTGATTTGGTAGAGAAAATATTAAAAGTCTATCTCAATAAGTTACAATGATTACCTCGTATAAACTTATGCAATCTCAAAGAAACGTTCAGCAAGAACTTTTCTCATTTATTAGAAAATTTTATATCTCTCAGCGCAGAAAATCGCTCGATGAAGTACAGTGTAATTTTCCGCAGCGGTTCTCAACCTGAATTTTTTACTCTCTTAATGTTTGAAAATTTGTTTCAACTATGAAGTATTGTCATGAAAAATTTAGTGAAAATATTTGTTAAAGTAGACAAAATTTAATGACGCTTTTGTAAAAAAATTGAAGGTCTCATCCTAATACAAAAATTCAAAAATTTTCACAAAGTCAACAATTTAAACTCTCTGTTCTATATAATATTTTTTTATTTAATTAAAATCGATTGCGCCCTCTCGAGAAAAACTACTTTTTTTAGTTCGATTTCCCCCTCCATAACTTCTACAAAAATGCAATTTAAAGGTCAATACTTGGAGGTATTTTAACTCCCACAAGTGCCAACCCATTACACCAATTTGGGGAGAAATAGCTCCCTATAATTCGTATTTAGTGGGCGTGACTTGTGGGCGTTGCAAGCTAGTGGGCGTGGCTCTCTGGAGGCGTTTTCGTACATATTTCGACTACTAAAAGAGTGATTCTAATTCTGACACGAATTTAAGCCGTTTTCAACAAATACCACTTTTTTAAGCATGCTCCCCCCAATAACTTCTAAAAAAATGCAACTTAAAAATCAATTTGGGGGTGTTTTAACTCTCACAACTACCAACAAATGACATCAACTTGTTGAGAAATAACTCCCTATAATTCTTGTTTAGTGGGCGGGGTCAGTGGGCGTGACAAGCCAGTGGGCGTGGTTTCCTGGGGCTTGACCAACTAGTGGGCGTGTCTAGAGTGGTTCTCAACCGTTTTATTCAATACCAATCCCAGTGAACTTAAAATAAACGGATTACAACATATTTATGTACATATTTCGATTACCGAAAGAGCGATTCTTATTCTGAATGTTTTGTTGCAGATGTCGAGTGGAATTGGTGCTACAGCAATGGGGATCGGCGTTAGTCACGGCGCTGGCGGTGGCGAGGGTGTCGCCGGGGGTTGTCGTCTGCGGGCCCAGAGTCAAAGTCAGGCCTCCGGCTCAACAGCGCAGCACACCAATCCACAGCAGTCGTCGCAGCAACAGCCGCAACAACAGCAACAGGCCGGCCAGCAGCAACCTCAGCAACCGCAGCGCCAAGGTCCGGGCTTCATGGGACGCTCGAAGAAGGACAACTGTTGCCTTTGTTGGTGCTGCTGCTGCAGTTGCTCGTGGTATTGCCGCTCCTATCTACACTTTTCATTATCGGAACTATAAACGTCGATTGCACGAAACCTCCCCCAACTCCAACTTCAACCCCACCCATTCTCTCTTTATTTGTCCCTCTCTATTATCTTCTATCTCTCTGTCTCTCTCGCTCTCTCTCTCTATCTGTCTCTCTCAGTTGGGTGTGATTTTGCATTTTCTTTTTCTGTCCCCGACTCTCTTTCTCTCTCTCTCTCTCTCTTGCTCCCTCGCCCTCTTTTTTTTTTCCCATTCCTTCCTACCAACGCTCTCGAACTATCGACCTCGCCTGCATCACCCTGCACTCGCCCTTACTGTGTGAACGTCCTATTGAATTCGCGGAAAAGTCACGTCAGATGAAATCTTATTGAATCCTGGCGTGTTCTATCGAGACCTAGTTGCAAAAGTCTATTTAAAAAAATACTCTGAAAGGATACACTTTAGAGGTGAATAGGGCATACAGGATGCTGCAAGCTCGGAGAGATGTAGAATGTAGATAGTTACATCAAATAATCTTGGAAATGTGGATATCAAAAGCACGCTATTATACTTTTTTTTTTATCTTTATTTCTAAAACAAATATTTTCTTTTTTTTTTTTAATTTAAAGATTTAAAAATTCGAATGGACTGAAAGGATGACTGAAAATATCTTTCCAAGGTCAATTGTCAAATGATCCATGCAGCAATCGGGTGTCATTGATTGACCTTTTGCCCCCCTTGAACTTCTGAACTCCAATTAATTAGATCGCGAGACTCGAGAAAGAATTAACAAATTTATTAAACAGACAGTAATTAATCTAGAATAACAACAAAAATTCTGTTTTCACATACATACGGTAATGGCGTGGACAATTTTCTCGAGTATAAAAAGAACCTAATTGGCCTATTGTTGTGGAAAATTTTGCAGAGTAAGAGGCCTAGTAAATTAGAGTATAATCTTTTAGCGCTATTTTCTAACAAGACTTCTGTTTTTTCTCGCACACCCTCTTTTTTTCTGCATATACTTTAGCCTGTTAACGATTTTCCAGTGCAATTGTGACCTCCCCATTTGTTCCTTGAAATGTAGAACACTGAATATGAATATCGGACACATTTTGTTGGCTCGCTTCTCTTAAATAGGATGAAAGGATTTAAATTCACGATTTTAATTTGACGAGGATGACTCACAAAAGCAACTTTATCATTTATTTTAATATTCTGGAAAAGAGGTTCTTCAGGTGTTTTATCCTGAAAACTTCCACTGTAGTGGAATTTAAAAAAACATTAGTAGACGAATTTAAAAGCATTTAAAAGAATTTTAAAAAATTATATAAGAATTCAACAATCAATTTTTTGAAATTCCAAAGAATTTCAGAATTCTATAATGAATATTTTAGAACTTAGATAATATTTTTTTAAATTCTCTAGAATAAAAGATCAACAATTTTCTGGCAGAAAATAGTTCTTTAATTTCAGTCCCTGAGATTTAAAAATTAGGGAAAATTACGGGATCTAAAATTATATTGTCAATAATATAACTATTTTTCGCCACAAAATTTTAGGTCTCTTGTCATCCTTAAAAAATGATTTTTACCCTACTTAGTACTTTTTTTTTTTCTGATAATGCACATCCCCCTTTTCTTCACTTTCATATCAATTCTGAAGGGTGCTCGAGTCCCAGTCCGCCCCTGGACTAATCGATTATCTTTTTCGAATCGTTCATCCCTACAACCCTAAACTCTGAAGCATGTATTTATGACCTATTTACCGTCAAATGTGTATGTGTTCGCGCAAACTCGTTTATTTATACCTCGATTTCAATACATACATATATATAAATTCATATACATTTACATATAATACATACAGAGACATATGTACGCAAATCTATATCTTTTCTCTTTCTATGTTTCATGCCGCAAGCAGGAATAAATGGTGAGCAGGACAGCATTGGTCGTGTTTGTTTATATGCCGTTGCCGTACCTACACATTGGCTTGAGAAACGCCGTCGTGCGCATAACACGTGTTCCCCCTACCCTACATTCTCGGCCACCCCCGCAAATCCCTCCCCACCCACGACATAGTCGTGATTCGATTTCCAGTTTCGGTCGACCGGACGTCCTGTCGTCGACCACTTTACTCGTCACTGGACCAGAAACACTTTAGGAAGACGTTTTGTCTTTCAGAAATTTTTAAAGAGTTCCATTTCAAATTCGAAATCAAATTCCAATGAATCTGAAGTGCGCTAAATTTACGAGAAACGCAAGTCAAAAATTTTTTTTAATGCAGAAGACATGTGCAATTTCATGGCAGAAACTAGCAGTGGATTTTCATTTTACCTCTTCCATTTTCTCTTTTCCCTCTTCACTATCCATATTTTCAATTTCCTGTTCCTTATTCACTTTTTTTTTGGTCTCTCTTCCATATTCCCCAATTTCCTTTTAGCAATTCTAATTTTTCCCTACTCCCTATTCCCCTTTTCCCTCTTCCCATTTCTTTTTTCCATCTTCCAGATTCCCTACTCTACTTTTTCCTTATTCTCTTTTTCCACTTTCCCATTTCCCCTTTCCCTATTTCTAAATCCCTATTTCCTGTTCCCTATACCCTTTTTCCCTTACACTCTTCCACTGTCCCTATTCCCTATTCCACTTTCCCTCTTTTCATATTTCCTATTCCCTGTTCAATATTTCCTTATTTCCCGTTCCTATTTCTTTTTCCTTATTCCTATTTCCCTATTCCCATTTCCCTCTTACATTTTCCATCTTCCAGATTCCCTGTTCAACTTTTTCCTCATTCCCTTTTTCCCTTTCCCATTTCCTTATTTCGTTTTTCTTTTTCCCCTCTACCCAGTTCCATCTTCGATCTTCCAGTTTCAATACTCCAATTTTTCCTTATTCCCTTTTTCCCACTTCTCCTATTTCAAAACCCCTATTCCTATTTCCCTCTTCCAATTTCCATCTTCCAGATTCCCTGTTCAACTTTTTCCTCATTCCCTTTTTCCCTTTTCCATTTCCTTATTCCCTTTTTCTTTTTTCCCTCTACCTAGTTCCATTTTCCATCTTCCATTTTCCCTACTCCACTTTTTCCTTATTCCCTTTTTCCCACTTCCCGTCTCTCTATTTCATAATCCCTATTTCCTGTTCCATTTTTCCCTTCCCCTCTTCCGTTTTCCCTCTTCCACTTTTCCTCTTTCATATTTCTTATTTCCCGTTCAATATTTCCTTATTTTCCGTTCCTATTTCTCTATTCCTTTTTCCTTATTCCCTATTCCCCATTTCCCTCTTCCAATTTCCATCTTCTAGATTCCCTGTTCCACTTTTTCCTCATTCCCTTTTTCTCTTTTACATTTCCTTATTCCCTTTTTCTTTTTTCCCTCTACCCAGTTCCATTTTCCATCTTCCAGTTTCCCTACTCCACTTTTTCCTTATTCCCTTTTTCCCACTTCCCCCTCTTCTGTTTTCTCTCTTCCCTATTCCACTTTTTCTCTTTCATATTTCCTATTTCCTGTTCATTATTTCCCATACCTATTTCCCTTTTCCTGTTTCCTTAGTCCCTTTTCCCTATTCCCTATTCCCCATTTTCCTCTTCCCATTTCTATCTTCCAGATTCCCTATTCCACTTTTTCCTCATTCCATTTTTCCCCTTTCCTTTTTATACTTCCCCTTTCTTTATTTCATTATCCCTATTTCCTGTTCCGTATTCCCTTTTTTCCTTACCCTCTTCCGTTTTCCCTTTTTCCTCTTTCCTACTCATTAATTATTACGTAATTATAATAAAAATCAAAAACTTCGTGAAAATTGAGTTATCTCTAGTCTCTAGAGTTTAAGACCTCGATAAAAGGCCTGAAATGATTAATTCAGATTAAAACAATTAAAAACCCCTACAATTTTAAAGATTGATTAACAATGAACTGATTTATAAACTCAATTTTTTTCGCTGATTATGGCAGTATTTAATTCTGGAAGAGCATAAGAAAAGTTTCTTCACTTGGACACATATGGAATCCACCCAAACTCAACCCCTAACAAAAAAATTCCGCAAAAACACACTAGTACCAAAATTAAATTTTTTTTTCACTGATTATGACAGCATCTGATGCCAAAAGTACACAAGAGAAATTTCATTCATCGAACACATGTGGAACCCACACCCTTTTTAACCCCTAAGATTTTAAAAATTCACTAACAATAAACGAATTTTT
>JAUESH010000037.1:733920-744105 GCA_032275165.1 Synergus magnus
GTGTGAATCCATTCTTGCCACATGTATATTTTGGGTCCTATTTTGGTATTCTAAATTTTGGGCCTTATATTTTGAGTCATTTATGAGCCCTACATTTTGGGTCCTATATCTTGGACTTCGAGTGTGAATCCATTCTTGCCACATGTATATTTTGGGTCCTATTTTGGTATTCTAAATTTTGGGCCTTATATTTTGAGTAATTTCTGAGTCCTACATTTTGGGTCCTATATTTGGGCCTTTACATTTTGGGTTTTATTTTTGGGATCCTTTATTATCTGACTTTTTTGTTCATATATTTAGATATTTTTTTATTATGCCCGAAAAAATTGATTTCTTAACAAATCTCAGACTATTTGAAGCAGTTGAGAACCTTTGTGCATATAGGTTGGTGCGATCGCGTTCAACCGGGCCGGAGACTTCAACGTCCCGACACCCGCGCGAGCAATGTTTCTGGTCGTTCGTTAAACGAGTAATAACTCGAGCCAGTGAATTACTAATTGGTCGAAAGCACGGCCCAAGTACCACCTCCCGTCGTGCTTTCGATGTCCTGATTAAAGTCAATTCTTTTTCCCAGCCATATACATCGACCTACCCAAGGTTGACGGTGCAAGAAAATTTTACCAAATTTGTCAAAAAAATGTTGACTGAAATAAGAATGTGCGTAATGAAAGCCCAAGGGAAACCATTACTTCTTATAATGAGCTTATTTCCACAATTTCTTTCATATATTTTATATTTTAATTATTTAATTTATAAGAAGAAGGTCATAAAGTAATGCCACTTCCTCCTTAATTACGCGTTGATATTTATTAATTAAAAATACTCAAAAGTAGACATTAAAACGAGAATTTACTTAAGTCACAATTTTCATGACGTCAGTCCATTCTTGGGTCTTATATTTTGGATCTTGTATTTGGGACTTATACTTGAGACCTATCTATATTTTGGGCCTTATATTTGTAACTTATATTTGAGAACTTAATGCTTTTGGGACTAATTTTATATCCTACATTTCAGTCTTTAATTTGGGCCTTATTTTGCAACTTTATTTCCGGAAATTATATTTTTTCGATCTGCTTTAGGTCCTATATTTATGGGACTCATATTTTGGGTCGAATTTTTGAGCCTCATTTTATTAGGCAAAAGGAGGAGCGAAAAGAAACAATAATTAAATGAAAACAAATATTCTGAAGTGATTCAAGGTCAGGGCTTCAGGGGCCTTACTCTTCATTGAGTCAGTAAAGCTAGGTCGGTGAAACGCGCGAACGTTTTCCACTGTTCCGCCCACGCGGTTCGACCGTAGGAGTGAGTCCCGGTCGAAATCGCGAATCTCGCGCCATAGGTGAGCAAGGGGGACCGGCGGGGGACCCACAGCAACGGAGAGGGGGAAGGAGACTTCGATGAGCCATCAGATGGGAGCAATTGAAAATTTTCCACGGTGCCTATATCCGTATAGGAGCCAGTCAGCCCGTCCTCAGAGCCTACGGAGTGCCTCCCTGAGCAGGGTCGCACTAACCAGCGTAGCCCGAGGCTCTCTTCGCTCGCTGGGTGCCCATTTTTCACGAGTCGCATTTTTTTCTCTTTTAATTCCATCTTCTTCTTTTTCTCCTTTTAATCTCCTGCTCGCGGTACAGCTTCACGCACTTCGTCCGCCGGACCGTTCCTCCCACTTCGGGACTGCTCCCGGGCCCCCTCAACCCCCTCCACACGTCCCCCCCCACCACCAATGGCATCGATCTGTCTCCGTTGCTCGGCCTTTTCCATCACCACGCGAATGAGATAGAGAAAGATATATCGAGAAAGAAAGAGAGAGATGGGGCCCGAATTTCCGTCTCTCTTTCTCTTAAGGCCCAGGTAGATCGTCTGGCGTCTTAAAGGCGTCTGCTTCTATCTATCTCAGGAAGCTCGTATCTAGGGTTTTGAAATTCCCGAGAATATTCCCGAGAATATTGATGAGATCGGGAATATTTCGGGAATTGAATGGTGAAGAAATTTTGAAGCTATCCATATTGAATTCTAATAATTAGAATTGAATTCTAAGTATTTAATTTGAACTCTAATATAATTTCATTTCTGGCAAATCATTAGAAATCTAGCAATTAAAATTGAAAATTCAAAATTACAAGTGAATTTAAGTTATTCAATTACAAATATTCTAGCAATTAAACTTAAAGTTTACCAATTGAAGTTGAGATATAAGAATGCAAGTTGAATTTTAGAAAAAAGGAATTAGGTATCTAGCAACTAAAATTGAATAATAGCAATTTGGATTGAAATATGTATCTATTTTTTTTATTAAAGTTAAATTAGAAAATTTTTATTTGAAAAGTAATTTTTAGCTATCGCAATTAAATTCTAGGTATTAAAATTACATTTATCTATTCTGACTATAAAAATTTATGTAGAGAAGTTAAAATTCTAGTTAATGAAATTTCAATAGCAATAAAATTTCAAGTCTAGGAATTAAAGTAAAAAAAGAAGTTAAAGGAAGTAAAAATGTAACCATTACAATTGGATTTAAAGCACTAGAATTGAATTCTACAAATGAAATTCAATGTTTACTATTTAAATTTAAATATTATATAATTCTATGCATTATTTAACTCCAATTCCAGATATCAAAATTATAATTAAATTTCGTTTCTGAAAATCTGCAAATAAATAAAGCATCCAAAATCTTGCGAACCTCAAAAAAAAAATGGAACTGTAAACATTCCAATTTTAATTTCAAGTTAAAACAATTTCTAGACGATTTCAAATATGACAATGCATTGTCAAAAAAATCGATGCAATTCCTACATTTTTTAATTGAAAAAACCTAAAATTTCTAAAAGGAATATTGACCGCGAAAATTCTCGAGAATATTCTCATTGCCGAAAGAAAATTCTCTCTTTAGTACTCTCGTATCCTTCTCAAGGTAGTGCGAGAAGGACCGACATAATCTGACGTCCCAGGATTCAGGAAGGGTAGAGAGAGAGAGGGACCGTGGGGTCCGATGAGGGGGGAGGGTGGGGGGTTCGATAATGTCGGGTGGCCAGGGCCCTAGCTGCCTGGCTCGCCGATGACTCGATGCTCTGTTTGTATCCGCGCAGATCCCGCTGATCCTCTCTCTCCCTCTCTCCTAAATCCGGGCCTATGAGTCCCACTCTCTCCGACTGGCGCTGGCTACCTGCGCGTCCAGACTCCGGCCCTCTCGAAACCGAGAGAGAGGGACTATGGGTCCGCACAGGTGCGAGAGAACGACGGCCTCAGGGTCTCGCGTCTCTCCTCTCTCAGCGTAGCTTCAGCCCGCTAGGTGGGAGTCGCTAGGGTCCGAGAGGTGCGTGGGGAGAGGAGTGAGAGTGAGAGGAAGAGAGAGGGAGGGATTGGGCCCGATCGCAGGAACGAGAGAGCAGGGTGCTCAGGTAAAGCGAGACCAGGACGCAGCGAGGGAGGCTGAGAGAGACGCGGCGACGAAAGAGAGAGAGGGATTGAGAAAGGGGGAGGCTTGGATGCTGGGAGGCGGCGGCCATGTTGCCTATCTCGAGAGAAGAGAGAACTCCGAGGACCGAGCGCCAAGGTTCGTTCGTTGCTTGCAGCGGCTAACTTTAGTTTCAAATACTCCTAAGAGTCTTTCAGCTTCGCATCGCAAATTTCGGTGTGAATTTGAAAATTTCCGTGCTAAAAAAAACGCGACTTTCCTCCACCCGGTGCCGGTAAACCAGGAGGGGGTCGTAAGCTGGACCGGAAGGGGACCCTCGGCAGAGGGAGATGGATAGTGAAACGGGTTGAAGTGACAGTGCGTGGAAACTAAAAGTGATACTCTAGGGTGATACCGGGTGATATTTGGGTGATATTTGGGTGATATTTGGGTGATATTTGAATTTGGTGTTTGTACAAGAGAGGCAGGAGCGACCGGTGATCGTTACGGCGAAAAAGTGGGTGAGGTGCAATTGTCGGTGGTTCGCCGTCGGATAAAACAATCAGTTGGGCCTCGCCAGGAAAGCGGGGGCGAGAGTGTTGCAGCCTCGGGTGCCGTGAGAATGATATCATCCGCGGAGATGTGATCCGGAACTCAGGAGGGACGCTCAGTAGTTTGTAGTTTCGTCCCCTACCCCCCGGGTCCGCCCAGATCAGTCACAACCCCCCACCCACACACCCCTCCCGAAGTGCACCTGATACAACCACTTTGCGACAACTCCCTCCTAATGCAACCTGGACAAGTGAGTATCCGTCATTTTTTATTCTTCCATGCTTCCTAGACGTAGATCCTAACCTCTCCGGCTCGGTGTTCTACCTGCACGACAGGTGGTGACGGGCCCCTCGGCGTCAGGTTCCTCAAGTCCCCTCAGAAGGGGACACAACATCCCTTTCGACTCAGAAATTTTACCGTAGATTCTAGTCGGGGATTTTCGATGGGGAGATTATATTCGCAAGAGGCAGGAATATCATTAGTCCGGCTCGAACCTTTCGGCCCGGACATGACGGCAGATTCTTCGTTAGATAAATTGATTGGTGAAAGAATCTTTTTAAAAGTCCTTCAGATTGGCTTTTCCTCATTAGTTTGTTTATCGTTCTTTCCTCTTTTTCCGGTTGGAATACTCAAAATTATCCACTGGATTTCCATTCTCCAGAAAAAAAAAAAACAACTGTTGCTCATTTTTCCATAGAGGGGGAAAGTTAGTTTCTAGATAAATTTATAAATGCATTTGCGATAGGAAGTATTATTTACAAATAGACAATTTTCTTTGCAGATAAGAATAAGTAACTGTGAACGCATATACGCCTCGTGACATTATTACAATGCTTTGTCATGAACGCGTCCTCGTGATAACTTATCTTTCCACTTTAAATATAATTATAAACAAATTGCGCAAATAACCTTTTCTAAATCGCAAGAAAATACAGAAGCGAGTAGTAAATATTCCTGAGAATAAATGAACCACAGTTTTAGGAATAATATATATTTTGGATTCCTCTGACTCAACGATGGCTTTCTCGTGAGCATATTACGATGCTATTATGACAAATTCGTCCTTGGTAATATCTTTTCATGTTCCTTTTATGAAGAACAAGGCCTTCCTATACCTAAAGTATCTTAAAACTTTTTTACCTGGAGACAGTTTCACGAAGATATCAATAATTATAGATGAGTTAAAAAACTCATTTTCAAGAAAAGAAAACATTGTAGTTTTAAACATTGTTTAGAAATAAAATATTAGTTTACAAGTCACACAATTTAGGAGAAAGATGAAGCATGAGAAAGTAAATACAATGTCGGCATTTAAGGAAAAGAGAGAGTATTTGGATAGGAATAGATGAAATGCTGACCAAACACTAAAAATCTTTGGACCACTTTCTTATAAATATCATCAAAACTTAGTGGAAGACTTTCTCGAATTTAGAGACACTTCAATTTAACAAATCCTACTCAAAAGAATACCAAAAAGACGACCTGCCAATAGGTATAAGGAAGAAGAAGAGGAAGAACCTAAGAACCCCGATCAAGAATCACTTCACAATTTGCTCACTCTCACGACACTGGATCAGAATATTCCTGAGATCTGAAACTTCTTCCTAATCCAATCGGATTATATATATTCCTCGGGTATAAACATCCCTCTCAAAAGTCACGACTGGAATCTTGTCAAGTGTCATTCACCATAGACGATATTTCCACAACTCTATGGCAAACGAGACTCAGCTATTCGAGAGGAGTTCGGTCTCTCTCGATCTTGAGTCGCCCGTACATTCTGCCGAGCGTGGCGAGGGCGTAGAGGTACTTGAAACTCGAAATACAAACGGACCCCACGGAGGTGGGTCCAATCTGATCAGCAGACCAGGGTTCCCTTTGAGAATCAGGTTAGACCGGCCGAACCAGCTTCTCTGCACTCTGGCTTCTCCAGTATGTACACAGAGACCGCGGCAACCTACTCCAAGAGAGAATTACTCCTTCTCCCAATCTCCTTCCGCGTAGTAAGTTGGTAGGTAGCTGGGTAGGTGGTAGATGGTAACCTACTACTTCCCGCCACCCTGTTCAGTCTCTCTCTCTCTCTCACTCTTTCTCATTCTACAAGTATTTCTCGTTTGCCAACCCTCTCACTCCTGGAGTTGTCTCTTTCATGGAGAACGAGCTTCGGCTAAATTGCTAAAGAGCCTACAGAAAGAGAAAGAGACTGACGTTCACTCTCGATCAGCAGAGCTCCTCTCTTTCTCGTTACGTCTATTATTACACCTGTCTATCAGTCAGTGCGAGCCACCACCTGACCGGCGGAATTCCAGTTTTACGAGCCACGAGGCTCACTGCAACCTGGTCCACCGGAATCCCAAGATCGTAGGAGGAGCAGACCTCGCGTAAACATATCGCAAACCAGATTTCGGATGATCTAGTTAGCTCCTCGGAAGTAGAGATGTGACTCAACACTTTTTGAGGCCTGATCTAAACCTGATATTCCAGATGATAATCACCCAGTTTTACTCTTGTCGCCTACTGGGTTACACCTTTTTCGAGGACAACTGCACTTGCACATTTTCGGTTATGGGATAACCGGTTACTTATTAGACTCATGTGACTTAGATGATCCAAAAGTTCGAAATTGGTGGCGCACTCTGTTGCAATAGTTGCTGGAAAACCCTGGACAAATTCTTCTAGTTTTTACATACAAAAAAAAAAGACCAGTCATAACCAATTTCGATGCTACGCTTCCGTTCTCTTTGCGCAATAATTCTACCGTGAAACGAGATTAGCTCAACGTTGAGAACTCTTTCGATCAGATTAAACTGATTAGGTGTCAGAAGACATTAAGGCCTCCGGCTCATCAGATTATGAGTCTTGATCCTTTTTCCCTCAATCCCAATGGGATCTGCCGCATCCTCTTACTGATTGATCAAGCCTCATCTTTATTAAGTCAGCCATACATTTCCTTATTCTCGATCCATGACAGTTTCCTCCTCAGATGCCTGTTTCTCCTTTTAGATCTCTTCAATATTTAGATCTCAACTTTCTATCACGCATCTAATTCCAATTCCTACACTAAAAGAAGTAGTTGGTAATGACATCCAACAGTTGGACTCTGGGACGCCATCCAATTTTATTGGCTGGTACAAACAAATCTTGAATCACAGAACCAATTCCTAGAGTTGGATAATAGAGCCAAGCGTTCATTACGTCATCCAGAAACTGGTTCTTTGAACCAATAATTGGTTGTACCAACCAATAAAAATTGGATGTACCAACCAATAAAAATTGGATGGCACCCCAAAGTGCAATTGTTGGATGTCATTACCAACTATTTCTTTCAGTGTACAGTCCATTTTCTCGCACTTCCAATATTTTCCACAATCCTCGTTTTAAAGGCTGAAACTAATAATATTTTCACCAGAAAGGAAACTAGAGTTAAACCTAAAGATGTCCTAAGTTTAATGAACAGCTCTTAAATTTTTAGAATAGACTTAAATGAATAGCTACGAATGATTTATTTTTATCCGTTTTTTCATCATTGGCTGTTCTATCAATAGATTTTATCGAACTTGCAGGTGTTTTTGACATACTTCTCTCAAACTTATGTGCCATACACTCAGCATCCTGTGATAAAGAACCCCAGATCTCGAAACGTCGTCGTGCCACCTTTAGAACTAGAAGTAGTAGGACAGGATTTTGCAAGCATCTTTAGAAAGACTTGAGTCATCTTGGAGCCAAGGTCAAGGTCATTTGAAGAGCACATGAGCGATCTCATCAAGGAAGAGGTGAAGAATTTAGTCCGCAGAATGTCGACCTGTGCGGACGAAGCTGAAAACACATCCCTGCATATGCAGGAGACTTTATCTCCGGTTAGTTTAAAAAATCTTTCTTCATTTTTTTCATAATAGGGTCTCCCAGGCATGTGACCAAACAAAGCTTGAAAAACTGATCGATTTCGTTCAATATCTGTATGAACAATCAGCTTTAAATGTTGCGATAGACTTTTCAAGGTCAAACGTGTCGAGTTGAGTCTACGAATGACTGGGAGACTTTATATCAATATAGCGGGGCTTTTTTTTCTAACATCTGGCTTTTTTTCTAACATCTGGCTTTTTTTCTAACATCTAGCTTTTTTTCTGACACCTGGCTATGAAACTGAAGTTTGCAAAGTTTACAAGGAAAAATTATTTTTTTTTTTTTTTGTAAAAAGAACGAGACCTAAAATTTTATTGCGCTAAATAGTTTCATTTGATGTCAAAAGAAGCCCAAAACAGTTTTAACCCCCTACCACACTAGGATCACCCCTAAAATCATCCCCTAAGTATACAAAAAATCATTATAAAGCCCCTGGCTTCGAGACCTAAAATTTTATTGCTTTAAATGGATTCATTAAAAATCCAAAGATGTCCAAAAAAAAATTTCATCTAGTTATTCCTCTAGGATCACCCTCAAAATCAACCCCTAAGCACAAATAAAAATCATTTCAAATCAGCAAACTTCAAGACCTAAAATGTTATTGTTTTGAATGATTCCATTTAATATTCAAATAAAACCGAAAAAGTTTCATCCGTCCGCCCCCATAGGATCACCCTTAAAATCAACCCCTAAGGGATTTTTAATGATTTTGTTTGTGATAGGGGTTGATTTTGAGGGTGAACCTATGCGGGTGGCCGGTTAAAACTTTTTCGGTATTATTTAGACATTATATGGTACCATTTAAAAGAATAAAAATTTAGGTCTCGAAATTTGGGTATTTTTAATGATTTTTTTTTTTGTACTTAGGGGTTGATTTTCAAGGTCATCTTATGTAGGCGGACGAATGAAACTTTTTAGGAATTATTTAGACATTAAATGGAACCATTTAAAAGAATAAAATTTTAGAACTCGAAGTTGGGGGATTTTTAATGATTTTTTTTTTTGTACTTAGGGGTTGATTTTCAGGGTCATCCGATGTGTGTGAGCGGATGAAACTTTTTAGACTTATCTAAACATTAAATGGAACTATTTAAAAAAATAAAATTTTAGGTCTCGAAATTTGGGGATTTTTAATGATTTTTTTTGTGCTTCGAGGTTGATTTTGAGGGTGATCCTAAAGGAATAGTTGGATGAAATTTTTGTGGACATCTTTGAACTTTTAATGGAACCATTTAAAACAATAAAATTTTAATTCTCGAAGTTAGGGGATTTATAATGATTTTTTTGTGCTTAGGGGTTGATTCTTTGGGTGATGCTATAGAGTTCGGTGGTTGAAACTGTTTTGGGCTTCTTTGAACATTAAGTCGAATCATTTCAAATAATAAAATTGTAGGTCTGGAAAACAGGGGTTTAAAATAATTTTTTGTATACTTAGGGGATGATTTTAGGGGTGATCCCAGTGTGGTAGAGGGTTGAAATTGTTAAGAAGCCCAAAAAAAAATTAGAACTATTTAGCGTAATAAAATTTTTGGTCTCGTGTTTTTTTCAAAAATATTTTTCGTTTTAAACATTGCAAACTTCAGCTTCATCATCTGACTTTTTTTTCGAACATCTAGCTTTTTCATTTTATATGAATTTGCTTGAGTGTAAGCGCCGAGTGAAGTAGCTATATAAAACGTATGATAGAGCGAAACTAATTAGGCCGCAGGGCAATGTGAATCAGATTGAGATAATTGAGCTGCTCAGAGCTAAAGTGGTGCCAGTTACAAAGTCATCAATTACAGGTCGCATCAGTAATAGTAGAGCGTTTAACGTAATCTATGTCGCAGGTTGAGCGGGCAATTGATTCTAGTCACTCCTGTGTTTCGGAACGTATTTCGCTGTCATTCTTTACTTGGAAGCTTCAACGTATACGAAACAAGTTGCTGTTCACTTCACACGCGAAGGACTTGTCTTTCGGGAGATTTATGTCGGCGAAGATACAATTATTCCTTTTATGTCAAACATTTTCCTCTGTGGATAGTTTACCCGGAGTGATTGAATATTTATATTGAATGCATATACAATGTATACAACGCTTGAAACGCTTCGTACTTTTTTGTGGTCGTAAAACGTATCTGCAAGAAGTCAAAGCATCAGATCTAAAATTTTATGGCGGGAAATGGTAGAATAGAGTTACGTAATGATATCAGGCGCGTAGGAAGAAAAATTTTTCGGATGATATGTATGATAATAGCATCATTACACTCTCTCAATCTGAATCAGTGAAATTTCACTGATTCTCAGTCAAATTTCACTGATTGAAATCGTGAGAAGTTAGTCACTGAGAA